>APFE030088610.1:0-16736 GCA_000404065.3 Pinus taeda
AATATTTGAATTTTTATTTTCTTATGTATATTTCATATATATATATATATAAAGAGAGAGAGAAAGGGGGTCTGCATTGATGCCTATCTAGCAACCTGATTTCATTATGTGCAATTTGATAATTAATTTTAATTTTTTCGTTATAATGAATCGAGTCTGCCCCATGGTTTGTTAATTTCATGGTTGGTCTTAAGTTTTCATTACAATGGGTTGAACTCACCTACATTGTGTGTCAATTTGATAGTTGATTTTTAATTTTTTTTTGCAATGTATCAAGTTGTCTTAGGCTAAAGATTTTAAAATCGTTATACATTTAACTTTTAAAAAAAAAAAAAAATTACTCTTGGTATAATAACTCGTTCATTTAGGTGTTCGTTTTTAAAGTTTTCTTAGTCATAAATTTTTTCTATAATATCATGCTTGAAATATTTTGAAAACTTAAGATTGTTTTGTAGTCATAATCTTTGGTTTTAATTCCATGGTTGAAAAATTGCCAAGATTTTAATGATTTTCTAAATCGTGATATTTTATCTTTAATGTTAGGTTGAAAACAATTATAAATATTTTTTCTTAGCAATATGCTTGAAATTTTTTGGAATTTTAAGGTTTTTCAAAAAAGTCTTATTTTAAATTTAATGCCATGCTTAAAAATCATTGGAATTTTAAGGCTTTTCTAAGACGTGATATTTCATCGTTAATGTCATGCTTGAAAGTTGGTGGAAATTTAAAGTTTTTCAAAGTCATAATATTCTATTTTCAATGTCATTATTAAAAAATGTTGAAAATGTACCCTTAACCCAAAAAAAAAAAATGTTATTCCAGCATCAACACCTTTCGATTTCAAAGTGTTTTTTGCACCAAACAAAATGGATTTTATTGTTTTTTACTATTATTTTTAAAAAAATCGAAAATTTACTCTGGAAAAAATGGTGATGCAGAATCAACACTTTTTAATTTTGGATTGTTTTTTCATGTGTTTTTTGGATTTTTGGGCTCGAGTACCCGTTTTGAGGTGATAGTTGTCGTTTGATCGGTAACTATGTTAAGACCTTTTGTAGTACATTAACACAACCTTTTTAAGGCTCACTAGAATACAACACCCCAACCAACCAATAGAGAGAGTTGTTATTTTACCTAATATGAAAAATTTAATAAAAAATAAATGCATAACTCTTGGTGCTCTAAACAGATGGAAAGGTCATAAGAAAAAACATCAACACCTGGAAGTAGGGAGCGACACTCTTGGTGCTCTAAACTGCTGGAAAGTTCATTGGCCTTGAGGTTGGGAGGCACCGCTGCCCTCTCGCGATTGAGTGAAGCTATGCAATTAGTTAAGGCCAACTTATGTCCTTCTCGATGGTTTTGTTTCTGGGTAGCTCTATTTTTTGGCTCTGATGCAAATCAAATAGAACTTACAACATCTTTTTGAAAAGAAATCTTACTAAAAAGATAACTGAATTAAGTGCTGCCTGCATTCATTATGAAACTGCAACATTTTTGCTGAAAAGAAATATTACTGAAAAGATAACTAAATTAAGCAGTGGTTGCATTCATTATGAAATTGCAACATTTTTCTGAAAATATAAATGAATTAAGCAGCAGCTGCATTCATTAGGAAACTACGTCAGGAGCCACACAGGAAGTTGTGTGTAATCAGCTAGTCCGGAGCCACATGCACATTCCCACGAGAAATTACATGCAACAAACATTTGATATTAACTAAATACATAATTCTAACTCTATTTCATTAAGCAAATTTTTGTTTAGAATATGCATTTTAACCGTAAGCTTTCTTGCCCCGGGCCTCAGGAAGAGGCCAAATAAGACCTCAAATTTTTTCATTTGTTAACAGGAAGCATTGTCCATTTTCAATAAGCTACAAAAAGGTGAACTATAATATTTGAAACCAAAACTTTGGATTTGGTCATTTGATTTATAAGTATTGATGCGCATATCGATGCAAATTGATTCATATAGTCCCTGCTGCCCCCTTCGGACAGGGACTAATAACAGTGACGAATCCTCTGCGTAGATACAGAAGAGCTTACGGGCTTCAAATATGGGTTGGTTTCATCTGATAAATGTCATCTTAGTGCAATACTATAATAACATTAATAACACTCATGAATCCTAGATACAGAAGAGCTCACAGGCTTTAAATGTGGGTTCATTTCATCTAGTAAATTCCATGTTAGTGTCGCATTGTTTTAATTGAATCGGTACCATCCAATCTCGTGGATCATGGTTCTATGGCTCCCATAGCAACTTTAGCAAACTTATATAAGCCAACACACAACTACGCTAATCTAATCTAATTTTACTCATGCAAGCACACATCTATGCTAATCTAATCTACTCTTGCTGATGAAGATGAATGTCACAGTTTTGACATATTTATGGGCATGGCTCCTCCCTTGAGGGAGTTACACTTAGAAATTTCAAAATGGAAAAATAATAAAACATAAGTTCTATTCCCTCTCATATTTTATTAACAACTTCTCAATTGAAGTTTCAAGTAATAAAAGAAATAGCAAAACCAACCCATGGTATGACAAAGATTGTAAAAGTGCGAGAAGAGAAATTAAGGAAGTTGTTGATGAATCTCTTAAAATTGGCAAGATAAAAATATACAAAACCATAACTAAAAGGAAAAAAACGCAGTATAGTCGTAAAAGAGAAGAGAATCTCTTACACCTCTCTAAGGTAGCTCCTAAGAAATTCTGGAGGTAGATTCTAACTAGGAAAACTAAAGATAATAATAAAATTGCTTTACACGACTGGAATTCCTATCTTAAAAAGCTTTATGAATCTCCAAATGTTATGGATAACTTTGAAACCCTGCTCACAATGAAAGAAGTTTTCTCATTAGAAGACATTGATTTTGGGGTTAATCGCTTGGCTAATGGGAAAGCTAAGGACATTAAAGGTTACCGAGCGGAAATCTTAAAAATTGGAGGTCTTGTCCTCATCCCCCCACATTCACAATTTTTTCAATCAAGCGGTCAAGCAAGGGTTCCCTAAACCATGGACTTAAAGCTTCATTATCCCTATTTTTAAGAGTAGGGATACAAATAACCCCTCTAATTATCGGACAATTATGATCAGCGCTCTCCTAGCCAAGTTATATGGTATTATTTTGGAAAAGAAGTTGAGCATATGGCTTGAAAGTGAGGGTAAGCGGGCTAAAGGCCAAGCGGGTTTTAGAAAGCAACACACAACAACAAACCACCTCGTTATTCTTAGGATCATTATGGAAGAATGCCACAATGATAAATCCAATCTCTTTTGTTGCTTTGTGGACTTTAGAAAGGCTTTCGATATGGTTCCTAAAAACAACCTTCAGAACAGATTAGCAGAGCTAAAGGTTCCTTTTGAGTTGAGAGCTACCGCTATAAGGTTTTACGAGAATGTAATTGCCAAGTTAAAGAACAATGAGGGGTGGTCAAAAGATATTAAGTGTAATATCGAAGTTAAACAAAGTTGCCCCCTCTCCCCTACCCTATTTGACATTTACATCGACAAGCTAGAAGGTTGATTAGAGGAAGCAGGATGTGCTGGCACGATCTTCGTTGGGACAGTAATCATCCTTCTTCTCTACATTGACGATATTGTTCTTCTCGCAAGGTGCCCATATGATCTTGATAAGCAACTTATACTTCTTAAGGATTTTTGCTCTACCATGGATGTGATTGTCAACACTGACAAAACAAAAGGTATGATTATCATATCCAAGAATGACACTTACACTAATTTTATGTATGACAATAGTAACTTGGAGGAAGTGTCTTCCTACAAGTACTTAGGAATTGATATTCATCACAAGCTCAACTGAAACTATAGCATCGAGAAAAGGATTAATGGGGGATGGAAAGCTTATTTTAGTCGTGAAAATAATTGTAAAACGGAAAACCTCGTAATGTAGGATAGAAAGAAGTTCCTCTTTGAAACTTTAGTCATTCTGGTTATCTTATATGGATGTGAGGTTTGGGGTTGTAGCATCTCTAGAGAATCCTAGAGAAAGATTGAGCAAATCCATAATCGTTTTATAACGTATAACCTCAAAATTAAAAGCAACACACCCTATCCTATTCTCCTTATAGAAGTGGGTCTTTCCCCTATCGAGGGCCTAGCTATGACTAGGCTTCTGTTATACAATCACAAACTCAATAACATAGGAGACCATATACTTCCCAATGTAGCTTTAAATTCCAGCCAAAACCACCAAGGCTCAAACGAGGTTGGTATAAGGACACTAGGGTCTGGTTAAACCATTGGGAGATCGACGAGAATGTTGCATTGCAAAACATTAATAACATTAAAAATATTATTACTTCTAAGTTCAAAGAAAAATGTGGTGTGAGAAATATTTAGTAGCTAAAAGAAAATTAAGATATTATATGGAGGTCATCAACCCCACCCTAGAAGATAAAAAATATCTTTCTATTTTATCTAGCTCAAAGAAAAAAATTAATATAGCCAAGATTAAAACGAACTCTCATGAGCTTCATAGTGAAACGGGTCGTTCAGTAGTTCCTAAAACACCAAAGATGGAAAGGTTCTGTCATCTCTATGGGAATACGAACATCGAGGATGAAAATCACTTCCTCTTAGAGTGCCCTGCGTACAATCACATTAGACCTCAGTTTCAAAATCTTTGTTGTAATACTGACCTTCCTAGCCTTTTACGTTGTCAATATTACAATGAGCTCGGGAGGCTTCTCTTCAAGCTTTTTGAACATAGGAATAAAATCTTAAATCAAACTAAATAATTCGTTTCTTTAGGTCCGATAGACCAAAATTTGGTCTCAGTGGATGTTAACCATCGCCATCATCATATAAAAAAAATCAAAACTAACTTGTAAAATTTAAAAATAAAAAAAATAATAATAAAATAATAAAAAATTGGGAAAATATTTCAAAATACATATAGTTTAAGAAAAAATTAAAAATTAACCAAAAAAATCAAAACATTTTTTTTAAGTTTAAAAAAAAAATTAAATAAGAAAATTAAAATAAGAAAATAAAAGGTATTAAAAATTAAAATTAAAAAATCTGAAAACGACAGGCCTAAGTTGGCACGGGTTGATTCTGGAAATCGACACTTGCCACCCCAGGGTTGTTTGGATGTGGGGTGGACGGAAAGGGAGTTGCACGCAACTGCCTCCGCTGCCCAACCCCGGGCCGTGCATTGGCCCCACCATCCCTAAGCTGGTTGTCGTGGGTATTTTTTTTTTGTAATTATATAACAGTGAAATTACTAATTGATACGTTGCAGTCTAAAAAATATAAGAGAATGAAATCAGACCAGTAAACACGTAAATTATTACTTGAGTTGTTTGTTGAGCTTATACAGCCTTCTCATGGCACTGCTCCGCCATCGCTGAGAGTAAGAGAGTAGAGATTAGAGATCGATCGAGCTCTTTAATGCTAATTTATTATGTTGATTGATGCAGAGTCCCTGATGATTATATATCATATACCAACCACAAAGATTATTTAAAAAAACATTTATTCAATATTTAATATATATTATTTTATTATCGAAACTTAGATTATAAAAAGTTTTGAAAATAGAAATTCACTTTTTATAAAAATGTAATTAGTTTAGAGAAAGTAAATTCATTCAAATTCATAATTCTAAATTCGTTAATATTTCGATTCAATTCTAGTTTATGTGTAATAAATTTGAAATTGAAATAGATACAAGTATTTTTAAATTTAATATTTAAGCTTTATGTAAGATATTTGAAAATGACAATGTAAAGCTTTTAGATAGATTTTGAAAAGAATCCATTTCAAAAATCAAATCCCCAATGGATTATGGAGGATAAGAGTGCTCTTTTTCAGAGCGAAAAAAGCTTAATTATATTATATAAGATATATAATAAACAAATAGTACATCATGAGAGCTTAAGGAAACTGGAGTAATTTGTACAAAGTTTATCTAGATAAGATGGGAAACATGATATTCCACCAAAGGAGACAAGTTGTCCATCAAGATAATCAGCGATTTCAGCTTGCAGATAGAAGACAAAACATAGTTCATGAAGAAATATAGGATCCTATGTGATAATCAACAATGTTCAAAATTGTCGTTTTAACTTCGACCAGTACATAAACAGAAAAATTTCAGTAGACTGGAGAGATCAAAAAGAACCAAAAAAACAGTGCATACCTAGATTCAGCAAAATTGAAGTTAAGTACCAGGGATGGAAAATTCCTGGATGGAGAAAATTTCTACATCGGATATTACCTTCATGTTCTAGATACTTGTTTCCGATAGAAGACCTTCCTTGGATAAAATGTCAGCTTGTTGGTTCTGAGATTTGTAGATATGCTTAATGGAGTATCCTTCCATCCTCTTCCAAATATACATGATTCTGTCCATCCAGCCTGCAAGATGTGGTATATTGATATGGTTCTTTCCCGATACATAATCAACCATGACTTTGGAGTCTCCGTAAATTGCAAGGGACTGTACTTTTAGGAAATGGCAAAATGAGAGAAGACCCGCAAGAGCCATCGCCTCGGCTTTGCAATTGGAACCCTTCCCCCCATTCCAGGAAATAAGATATTGTAAATTTTCATCCATAATGATGTGAACCCCACAACCACAAGAGCTATTTTGTGTTGCTCCATCAAAGTATGCTCTTGGAAGCATTGTGTGATCATGTGTTTGTTTTTTTTTATCGGACTTTTTTTTCTTGGAAGATTTTGCAGATAAAGTGTTATAGAGTGATACAATACTATGTAGGATTCCCATGAAAGGCTCTTTTATGTCCTTGAAAATTATATTATTCCTCCATCTCCATGTGCACCAGAGGGCAATAATAACTAAAGGCCTCCATGATTCTTTCTGACCACTCCGCCAAATGAAGGCTTCTTTTGTTGAGGCATGAGCACTATGAGGGAAACCATATAAATCAACCAGGGCATGCCATAGTTGTTGATTTTTATGCCATTGAAAGAACATGTGACAGTTGCTTTCCTCAGCAAAATTGCACATTAAACAGAACCCAGGCCCGTGCCAACTCCTCTTTTGCAAATTATCCCATGACAGGTTTTTGTTGTGGAAGACCAGCCATGAGAAATATATTGTTTTGGAAGGACATCCATATTTCCAAAATATTATTGGAAAAATTGGGCTAGTAAGAGCAGCCTTTAATCTTATCAGGCTTGAGTAAATGTCCTTTACACGTACAGGGACAATTCCTTTTGTGTCTTTCCAGATGAGGACGTCATCTTCCAAAGAATGATAAATGCCACAGTTTCTCAAACAGTCTCTGATCTTCTTCCACTGCCGTGCCAATACACCAGACGTCCCCATATTGTTAGCATCTTTCCAAAGAGGGAAAAGGCCCTGCCATGCTACAATAAGTTTGTCCCAAGTGAAATAACCCTTCCTATGGAAAAAATTTAGAAGCATCTCAGGCAAAATGATATCCTCCCCCCTTCTCAAGAATGGATCAATCCCAATGAGTATCATGTTACCAGACTAGAAACTCCATACCAAATTTCTTAAGAAATACGCTTCTACCTTGCGGAAACTCATCCATATTTCCAGTTCGTAAGCGGATCCAATCCTTCCCAACCTGTACCAGTATGAAATACCCTTGTTGACCATATATTTCTTTTTTATTGTATTGCTCCAGAGACCCTCTCCATAAATTCCTCTCCATAGAGATTTGCATAATAATGCATTTCCAAAGGTCCGCAGCTCCAGAATGCCCCATCCTCCAAATTTCTTCGACAAAGAGATATTTGATAGTTTAGATAGGTGATATTTTCTTTGTTCTGACTGGCCACCCAATATAAAGTTTGCAGTTAGCTTGTTCATCATTTGAATGATACTTGCAGGAAGAAAAAACAAGTGAGCCCAGTATACAGCAAGTTGTGTTAGAATTGATTGAGCTAAAATAACTCTGCCTGCCAATGAAAGGCATTTGTATTGCCACGCTGAAATCTTTTTATAATACCTGTCTAGTATTCATTGCCAGTCCAATTTAGAATATCCCTTAGCTTTTAACTGGAATCCTAAGTATTTCATTCCATCCTTGATGGACCGCGCCTCTATCTCGAAGAGAGAGGATATCCATTCTGTAAGTTCCAAATTAACATCATTATGGTAGAACACTGATTTGGATTCATTTATTTGTAATCCTGTAGCTTTTTGAAACCCTTTTAAGATGTCATATAAACATATCCAAGTGAGTCTGCATAACATTCCAAATATAAGTATGTCGTCGACGAATAAATTATGTGATATATAATTGTTTCTGCAAATCTTCAATGGACGACACCTATTTTCACTAACTGCCTTGTTAATATGGAGACTTAATGAATTTATTACCAAGATAAATAATAGGGGGGATAGTGAACAACCTTGATGCAGTCCTCTGGTAGCTAAAAAATAAGAGGAAGGAATCCCATTTATAATGATGGCATAATTAACTTGCTCAACACATGCCATGATCCAATTTATCATATTAGATTTCAAACCAATTTTTGCAAATAAGCATCTGATGAAACCCCAGTCTAGGTAATCATATGCCTTTCATAGATCAATTTTTAATATGACTGCTTCGCTTTGTCTAGTATGCATGGTGAACAAGCTTTATTGTGTGTTCGCAACAGCGTCCAATATATTCCTTCCTTTTAAAAAACCATTCCAATCCTTCGTTAAAAATCTAGATAAAGTAACTTTAATTCTTTTAGCGATGATTTTTGAAATGATTTTGAAGGAAATATTACAGAGGGATATAGGCCTGAAATCTTGAAAGGATTCTGCTTCCAATTTCTTTGGAATGAGTGCTATTAGTGTGGAGGAAGTGAGCTGATGTATGCTACCTGATATTCTAGAGCCTTTGACCATCCTTAGCAAATCATGTTTAATAAGGTCAAAGAAATGGATGAAGAATTCAATCGTCCATCCATCTAGGCCTGGACACTTATCCTTCTTGAAGGATTTCATGACTTCTAACAGTTCTTCCTCTGTTATAGGCCGTAAAAGGCATTCATTTTGTGCATCATCAAACATTTGTGGGTATAGGTCAATGCCCCATAAAATGTCCTATATCTTGCTATTTCCAGATCGCTTGTATTGGTTTTCAAAAAGTTTCATAGCTTCATTTGAGATGTCTTGTTGTGAGTATAGAAATCCTCCCTGACCGTCATTTATCTTCCATATAGTGTTTTTCTCACGTCTGGAATTTGCAAACCTGTGAAAAAATTTTGTGTTCTTGTCACTTCTTTAAGCCAAATAGCCCTGCTTTTCAATCTCCATGATGCTTCTTCCGGATCCAGAATCTTTTGCTTTTTCCCTTCAAGCTCCTTTATACGACATCTCATATTAAATGGAAGTAAGTGAGCAGCCAAAACTCCAGAAATGTTGTCTAGTTCCATTTGTATTTCCCGAAGAGCCATCCTGTTAAGTTGCCTTTTCTTATATTGCCATTCTTTAACAAACTTTCTAATGGAAGAAAGCTTATCCCTAAAAGTCATATAAGGGGGCATGTCATCTCTAGAGGATAAATCATTCTAGGAACGTATTATAAATTCATTGAATTTTGGATCTTCTAGCCATGACCTATTGAATTTGAATAGGTACCCTTTTCTAAAACCCTTTTCTCTCCAACTAAGAAATATCGGTCTATGGTCCGATATAAAGAAATTTCCAATGGTTGAGGTCGACATACCCAGTCTGTCAATGATGCTAACATGTAGAATAAATAAATCAAGTCTTTTAGCAATATATGCCCCTTCTATCCTTCCATTGTCCCATGTAGGTTGCATTCTGGGTGGGCTTATGTCCACAAGATTTCTGTGTAACAACTCATATCTGATGTGATCAACAAGTGGGTATTTTTTCCTGTTGTTCCCCCATATTTCTTCAGAGTTTAAAGTAACATTTAGATCTCCCACAATCATCAAAGACTCAATGTCAAAAATTTCTTATGTCAAAAATTTTTCCCAGAATGGGAACTTGTTCTTGTAAGGGGCATAAATGTTCAAAATGTTAATAGGACAGTCTTTGCCCCTAATCAAAGCAGAGATGAGTATGCCAGCAAAGGATTTATATGCTTTAGCCCTTATCCAATTGGGGTCCCATAATACCGCTAGACCCCTAGATAGGCCATTGGCCTTAGAAGAAGCTATATGCCAAGTAGGGAACATTTTCCTGAAGTAGGAAATAGATATAGGAGTACTATGCATGGTTTCCTAGATTAAGATGATTTTAGGCTAGGTCGAATAAAATAGATTCTTCAGGGCTAGAAATTTTTGGTCTGCCCCGAGACCTCTTATATTCATAGACATGATGAAAGTCATTGAGGGTTCTTCTCAGCCATACTTGCTCTAAGTGGCCCATTCTCAGACAGATCAATGATAGGAACATCTATAAGAGAAAGATTACGTACTCCTATGCCTGTAGAATCCATCCTTCCCCTGAAATGTTTGCTACTCCTGTTATTTTTTCTCCTCACCGTGATGTTTTTTGTAGAGTTTGGGCTTATATGAGGAGGGGAAGGCTTCCCATGTTTATGAATAGTTAGGGGTCAAAGTTCAAGGGATTTCTTGCTCAGGAGGTAGTCTAGGTCGCTACCTACCGAGTTAGTGGGAGAAGAGGCAGGGGAATTTAGAGGAGTAGTTGAAACATAAGGCTCTTTTCCTTTCTCAGATGGAGTCATTTTTTTTTTGGTGATGGAGTGGATGATGGAATAAAAGTAACGTGGGAGCCCATAGTACAATCATTGTATGGATGGGGGAGTGAGATAGGAAGAGGAATTTCTTTATCAGTAGGTGGTTCTGAGGGGGCATGTAAAACTAATTATAAGCCTTCTTATCGAGTGGGGAAACTAACCTTCTCGAGCTTTCTAGGAAAATACACTGACTTGGGGGATTTAATGTTGGAGAAGATATATCCTGTGAATTTGACTTATATATGGAAGGTGGAGTCTGGTTGAATTTATCTCCAAAACTAGTAGCCCTTGCGAGGCCGCCAGATTCTATGGGAGATAAACTGATTGAAGGTGATATCTTTGACATGCCAGAGAAATGAGACTTCATCTTATGCATGTTTGTTGTTTACTGGAATTTTCCTTGATGCATTCGACCATTAAAATTGACAAGTCGCCGAGGGCAGTTTTTGATTAAGCGACCTCTCCTATGGCATGCTGAGCATCTGAATGGGACTCCCTAGAAGTCCAATCTCTGGTTTATTTTTAGGTCTCTCTAAGATAACTCGATGTGATAAGGAAACCCACCCCTGTAAGCTTTTTCTATGAGTATCCATGCCACACGCTTGTCTTTTTCCTCGAGACATTTTGGATCAACATAGACACATCTTCCTATAGCATTTCCTATCTCGGTTAACGTTTCCTTCGACCACAATTCTAGGGGAAGGCCAGGGAGCTTGACCCATATCAAGTTATTTGCAGGAGTGTTCTTCAATGGATTGTAACCAATGTATCACTTATAAAGCACAAGAAAACTCTTTCTGTGTAACCATGGGAGATTCTGAATGATATCCAGATCTCCAGCACTCGAAAAATGAAAACAATACCAGTCTTTCACAAGTTTTGCTATTATAGGTATATAACCCAGTAGTGGTTTCCATTGAAGTCCAAGCCACTTTTGCATCTTGGCGTCATCCATCTCTAGAAAGTGCCAACGACCAACCAGGGCATTCTCCTATAGACTTGCAATGCAGTCAGTCAGATAGATATTGTCTAGTTTAATTGCCGCGGGTGGAGGAATGGTTTTGACAGGTTTCAAGTTTTTTTATAGCGATTCGAAGGTTCACTATCTATGTTTTCCCTCCGTAGATAAACATTTTGGCTACCCTCCCACACTTTCTGCGCTTTTGGTAGGTCATCACCGCCCAGGTCGTCGGTTGGCAGTGAAGGTCGAACTACCACGTTTGCCAGTGTGGACTGGCAATCACTTGATAAGATGGCAGCACCTTGGTAGAAGAGATGTGAAAGGGTGAATCATGGACCAGTACGGACCATCAGGATTGATTGTTGTTGGATTGATGGATGACCATGGAATATTTTGAAGAGATGTTTGCATACTTCATACCATTGCATGTCATCAATTGTGATTGTCGTTGCTCCCTCAATTGTGTTTCAAGGGGAGGGGGGAGTTTGATGATGATAAATATTGTTGTTGTTGTTGTGTTCATTGCATTGCTAATATTTTATTCTTTTTTATAGTGACAATGTTCAAACATCTTCATTATTTTTGTTGTATCATGTTTATGCTGAGTTTGCCATACTTATAGGACCCATTGTTCATTTTTTGGTTGATTTTGTTTCTTTTGTTTGAAACCTTTGTCCTGGTTCTTTACCAACACCTATTTTCTCTGAAGCACTTTTGGGGAAGTTGACAATGTTTTCCGTTCTTGTGCCTCTACAATGTTTTCTACTTTAGATATCAACCAATCACATTAAGGTTTCATGGCTCTCATCTTCACAATTTTGGTACTTTAGCTTTTCATACTTCCTGACTAGATCTGGCCTTTGCTCTTGGCATTCAGTGGATCATGATGGGATCTATAGTTTCAACTCCATGTTTATATGAGCACTCACATCTTTCTCTATTTTGGAGAGGATATTTTTCTCTTACGGGTTTTTCTCCTTTTCTCCACTTATGAGATTTTTTACTTGGGTACCTTATTAGGCTCTTTTGCCATAACCCATTTTTTTTTCTTTATGTTTACTCCCTATGTTTTGATTAACATGGGGTTTTAGAGTTGGTATTTTCCAACACTTCTTTTCCTAATGAGATAGGAGTTGTAAGTTCATGTAAGGATTTGTATAGTGATCATAGTTATACTTAACTGACACTGGGCCTCATCCATTTTTATATAATGGAGGTTGTTTGTGTTCTTTTATAGTTGTGATTAATACCATGAGTAATTAACACCATCACATAAAGAAGAACTTGATCAGACTATGTGTTTTAAGTAGGACACTAATAAGTTTATGTGCTCTTTCTTGGAGCTGGATGGAAAAAAAGTTAGTTACAAGGCTTTTGAGGTTGCAAAATGGTGATAGTTTGGATGGTTATGAAAGGATGATAAAGTGCCTATAATTGACATGTTTTTGAAATTGAGTGCAAATATGGTGGACATTCATGCCTATGTCGGTATTTCAAGTCTTTAAATCAAAGTAAAACTAAGAAAGAATAATTTACGTTCCTTCTTCCTTGTGTATTAGACGATTCACCAGTATGCATTTTTACACAATTGAATATATACTTTGATTTTGTTTGCATACCATCCATATTGAAAACATTTAAGAAATTATATGATTTTACTTAGGTCAACTTGTCAAGAAGAGTTTAGTTAAATTGATTTTTCAATGAAGAAAAATTTCCATTCTATGGTATTGTATTCAATACTATATAAGATGAGATATATATTGTTGAATATACACTGATATATACAACTTTTAAATCTAAAATCCTTATTATTAAGGTGGCGCAGTACTCAACAGTGAATAGGGGTGTATTTAAGGTTCGCAAGGGATTCAATTTGCATGATTTGCATGCACGCGCACATAGTGGTGAAGTGGAAGGTGAGCATGGGGAAAAGCACCAGAGCCACCATCTGTCTGGAACCTACTCACATGTGGTTTTCACACTACATACACAATCAACCTAAACAAATTTTGTCAAATCAATTTAAGTATAGGGGATTGGAGGGAGAGGGACTTCCATCCGGCATTCTCCTGGTTTGCAGTTTCTAGCCATTAAAGTTGATAATGGAGACATTCCAGGGAAGAGCGCAAATGTATGGGGTGTTTAATGCAAATGTTAATATGTGTGCTATAACACATGCTTGTCCCTCCTTCGCTTATAATCCTTCATATAGTATTTTCAATATGTTTGGTCTTTAGGTTATGGGGGTTCTTTATAAACACATGGATGTTAGCTCCAAGTGGTGGATTTTCACGAGTGTCTCCAGGCCTGCACACCATTTTTTTTCCCTTCACTACAGTTCACCAAGGTTGGCACCCTACGAATTTGATGAGGATTTGTCAACTTATTTACAACCTTCCTGTTTAACCTTTTGTTGTCAATTCATTGGTTCTTCTTATTCGTTTAGGTTTGGCACTCTAGATGGTTATTGCAGGTGCCCATGTTTTTTGTTCTCTTTCTCCACAACACAACAACGGGTCCTTCATTCGAGCTAGTCATTGTGTTGCCTTTTGTTTCTTCTTAAATCCCTGACTCTGTGGGCATATCATTCATTTTTCTGGTCCTTGTATGTGGTGTCTGGTACTCCGACATAATCTCAATTTGGTTTTGATATCTTTCCCAAGGTTCATTTGCAGAGTTTCCACTTGTCACCTCCTCTTGCTAATACATTGTCAAAGGGAAGTCATTCACCCTGGGTGTGTATGTTGTTTTGCCCAGTTCATGGTCAACAACATTCTTCTAATGTTTCGCTTCTATTGTCTTTCCAGTTACTACACTCCTAAGTTACCACCTCTTCATCATTGTAGTACCCGGGTTTGACTTCTGGTCACACCTATTTTGTCCACACCATTTGTTTCATCGTACTTTAGTCACCCCAGCCAAGTTTGTTTAAAACAATTGTTCTTATAGCCCCTCAGCTGCGCCAACCTAGTCGCTAACATCTATTCGATTGGAACTCAATGGCTTACTACTTTGACTTTATCCCTCCTGAAGTGAGGAATGTGGTCCTTCACTTGGAAGACAAGGAATTTTGCGACCAGACATATTATTTAGTCTCCGAAATTAGTGGCAACACCTTCAGATGGACTATGGATCCTGGAAAATTGCATAAAAGGAGACTTCATTTTCTCCAGTCAGTGGCTCTGCATCGTCAACTAGAGACCTTACTTCACATGGTCATCCGTGACAAGCAAGTTGCCTGCTACCAGTTATTTGTGAGACAAGAGGAGATCAAACAGATCCTTCGGGACATCATATACAACCTTGACGATATAATCACCAGACTAACTCAGGTGGAACACTTCGTGGTGTTTGATTCAGACTCCGAAATTTACTTGCAACCTCACACTTTATCAATGCGCTAACAAAGGTTTCACCTCAAGGCAACTCCAATGCTCTTTCTGCAGTCATTATATTAATTAGACTAATAGTCTTTCATGGCACCTGACTTCTTATTTTTGTCTATGTTATGTCTATTTCTACTATGTTTTTATGGCTCTCAATATTTATTATGATGTTATATCTAAACACAATTTTCTTTGAATGCCTAGGACCGCCAATGCATGTAACAATTAATAGGTGAGATAGTTAAAATGTTACTAAGTGTCTATTGTTGTCTTTTTTTGGTTAAAACTCGGATCATAGGAACAAGTTATGTTCAATCTACTTGTTTATGGGATACCACAATGATTTTTGGGAAACAAACGATATCAATGTAAAATTAGTTGTCTTATATATAAATATATTTATATAGCTTACAAAAAAAAAGAATAGTGGGTGACCTCTAATGGACAACATGTCCACCAATCCACAAATGTATGAATGGACTAGATTCAAGATGTTTTATGGCATATGGGTATATAAGGTCAACTTTACATAGGTATATTTATTTCTTACATGTCCAAAAAATAATGAATAATATTTTAAGATATATTTAAAATTCATATTAATAAAAAAAAATTAATACATAAGTTAAACATATATATATTAAAAAAAATATGTAACAAGATTCTTAACTATGGAGATCCACTGTCATTTCACTATGGAAATTCTTAATTTGTAAATAGACTTTGTTACAACCTACAATATCATGGGCCAATACCATGACTTATCAAGACTACTGGCCCAAAAAACCATAACTCATTTCATATGACAATTATTCCTATGACTTTTTTTAAGAAATTAATCAATTAATTAATTAAAAGGGAAAAAATGGTAGTAACTATGGAGATTCATCGCCACTTCACCATGGAAATTCATAACTTGTAAATAGACTTTGTTACAATACCATGGCTTATCAATACCACATGCCAAAAAAATCATAACTCATTTCATATGATACTTGTTCATATGCCATTTTTTTAATTAATCAATTTAACTCAACCGAGAAAAATGACTAGACTACTTTAGAGATAAATGTCAATCTTTGATTTGTGAATGATACTAGGTTAAATCCTTACCATCCACCTAATAATTATTAGTAATTAAATTAAATTAAAAGTTCTATTTCAAAATAGACATGCTTATGTATGTAATTAAGCTGAAACAAATTACCATTACAATGATTTGACATGTTTACCAAGACACTCTACATGAAAGAAATTTGCAAATATGGTCAAGATGGTGTCTTCTATGCATTTTTTAGGTGAACAAAGATAATGACTTATACAAGTTTATTGAGGTGAATAGAAGTCGGTCATTTTCATTAAAAATTTCTGATGTAACTAATGTAACCATATAAGTTAAATGGCCCTTAAACTTAGATAGACATCCATTCATAATAGGCATTAAAAAACTACTTTATGATACATCTCACATTGCCAAAATTTTAAAATCATAACAATTAACTAAATTGCAACTTTATTTCTCAACGTTTGGTAGATTTTGAATTAAGATGGATCTAGGGTGGTTTAATTTCCCCTTTAAAAAGGCTATATTCCACATGAATACCATGGGTTCTCCTGGAACTAAAAAACCATCAATTCATGTTTATTTTAACTACCCAACAAGAATTAATAAAAATAATAATAATAACA
>APFE030088610.1:23617-85871 GCA_000404065.3 Pinus taeda
ATAATCCTCATTAAAAAACACAAATGCCAATGAAGGAGCGACTCACTGAATGGAAAGTTCCAAGCAGAAAATATCAAAACCACACCAAGAGGTTCTGGCATTATGGCAGCAGAACCAAGCTGACCCACGAGCGGTATGCCTACCTGTTATTGAGCGAACCCATGATCAGAAACCCCATTAACGTTCCACAATCCTTCTAAAATTTCACTGTTATACACAGACTCACCTTTGTAGGAGCCATCCATTGATGCAAGTGTTTGAGTGCAAGCCTAGCTGATTTTTCTACAGTCGCAACCTGCAGGAATATAATAAGGTGAAAATTCAGGTAAAGATCTATATAATTGGGTGTTTATACAAGTTTTTTTTCAATATTTTTAGGATAATTATTGTTTTTATGGTATGAATTACATGATTTCAATAAATCTTTACTAAAAACAATAATGAACCAATAAAATTTCATAATCACAATAAAAAAAAGCATGTTCTACTGGAAAATTCAGAGACACCATCATGGCTGAAATTGAATCAAAAGAAAATTCGGACAAACAACCATTATTTGAATTGAATCAAATGAGTACCAGCAAAGGGAATTCACAGTCATGCTAATAATTATCAGCAAAGATCAAGAAATGGAAATGGAAGCTGGAGGGTGGAAAAGTGAAATTAATTAGAGTTAACCTCATCTCTGCAGGACTCTACAGGGTGCTTGCGCAAGTCAGAGTAAAGCGCCCCCAGTATGTCTTTTTCATTCTCAGCCATCAAATGGAGCACAGACTGGAGTTGCTTCTTCCTCCAAGACAGTGACTGTGTCTTTCCACTCCTGAAACTCTCCCTTGTTACTCTCAAGATCTCTTCATGTAGGGCTTCCATGGCAAAAATCACAGTGGCAAAGGAATGAATAAATCCAGAGCTTCAGGGATTAAAATCACCCAACAAAGCAACCAACTCTGCCTTCCTCCCTCTAAATTTCCAACAAATTTTCCTTCTTTAAAGCCCCTTGAATGTACCAGAAAGTTCACTGGACCAACCATGATTCCCACGAGGAAGTGTTATAAATTTTTTAGGTGAAGGATAGTGATATTCTACCTTTGGCTTGTGACTGTGAATGCAGGTAGTTACTTCAGAGTAAACTTCTGAAGCCTTTGCAGATCTCGAAAGGCGTTCACACTGTATAAATTAATGGGGGCATGAGCCAATCATTTAAAACCTTGCCAACTGCATTGAAATTTTTGCATGAGTCCTCATATAGTAAAACCTTGTAAGCAAAGTCGCCATCAGTCAATAAATTGCCACTGTTCCCACCTCGATCATTCATTCTGTCATTAAGATTGCCTATTCAATGCAATAATACAGAAAACATTTGCAAGCACCTCATAGTGGTTGTCGTATCATGACCCGTAAATTTTCAGTCCTGTGTTGCAATAAGTATTCTGAGATTTGGTAAATAAGGCTGTGAAAATTTTGATCATTTGGGTAGTATTTTAAGAATGGGATAGACCTTTTAAAAATGCACGAGCTTATTTTATGTTGTCTGGTGTTCTTTTTTTCATGGTGGATATTATTCCAAATTTATTAGAAAGGTTGAATTTTGATTTTGGTATAATTTTTTTATTAAAATATAAATCAAATTTAATTTATAATTTTTAAGGGGTTGAATTCAATTATATAAAAAATGATGATGATATGAATGATTAACACGAAGACTAATAAAGTTTATTCATAAAATAAAAGATTAATTGATATTATTTAATATTTTATTTCTATGAGCGAAGAGAAGCAAAATAAGCGTTCTTAGATCGCTATAGTTTTGCTGACTAAACAAGTCTAGTTTTGTTGACTAAACAGGTCAAGAAAGTTGGTAGTGTGGCAGATCTTTTGGAAATGAGAATGGATGTCAGTGAGAGATAGACAATCTAAGAGAAAGTGTTTTTCATCTTCAATCCTCTTAGTATTGCACAATTGACAGATTCTTTCATCCCAAGGTGTTTTGGCAATAGACCAACACCTACTTTCACTTCAAAGCTCATGGGAGTTAGTTCTTATCTTTGCAATGTTCATTTTCTTCTTAGCACTAGTCAAGGTAGAGAGATAATTATGGTTAGTGAGAGTAAGGTTGATCACCTCCTTATAATACCTAAGCTTCCTTTTCCCCTCAAGCTCTTTACCATCCCACAATTTATCCTTAAATTTGGAAGGAACAATATATTTAATATTATCATTATTCTCCATGATGATCTCTTCCTTTATCCCTCAATAGTCGAGCCAAGACTAGGCATCCTTGTGCCACCTCGCTTGAGCGATAAGTGGGTGTTTTGGCTAAAGTTAGAAGCAAGTTTGGGGAACCTCTTGGTTTCCATGTTGTAAAGCTTCATCTTATACATCAGGTAGTGAAACATTGTCATACTTTCAATGGGGGAAAGACTAGCTTCAATCAAGAGGATATGATAGGGAATATTACCTTTAATCTTGAGGTTGTACTGCAACCCCAAACCTCACATCCATATAAAATAACAAGACTAGGCATCCTTGTGCCACCTCGCTTGAGCGAGAAGTGGGTGTTTTGGCTAAAGTTAGAAGCAAGTTTGGGGAACCTCTTGGTTTCCATGTTGTAAAGCTTCATCTTATACATCAGGTAGTGAAACATTGTCATACTTTCAATGGGGGAAAGACTAGCTTCAATCAAGAGGATATGATAGGGAATATTACCTTTAATCTTGAGGTTGTACTGCAACCCCAAACCTCACATCCATATAAAATAACACAAGCCACAAGGGGCTCAAAGATAAACTTTTTTTTACTCCAAACTCAAAGATCAGTAGCCTTGCAATTGTTTTCAAACTCATAATAAGCTTTCCAGCCTCTCATAATCATTTTCTCAATGCTATAATTCCACTTGAGTTGATGTTGAATGTCAATACCTAAATATTTGTATGAAGAAACCTTCTCCAAATAATTGTTATCATAGATGAAATTGTCATGGTTGATAGTTTTGGATTTAATTATCACGACTTTAGCCTTGACGGTCATACCCGTCATGGAGTAGTAACCATGGAAGATTTTAAGCTACTTGTGGAGATCCTCATGGCTTCTGGCTAGAAAAACAATATCATCAGTATAAAGGAAAGAGCAATATCCATACCAAAAGCTTTCATTGATATCACTCTATTTCATTAAAAATAACTCAAAAATCATCTTACTAAACAAATTTTCATATATATATATAAAAAAAGGTTAAAATTAAAAAATCTTATAAATTAATTTATTTTTTATAAAATTGTAAATAATTAAACCAATATTATTTTATAAAATTTATTTATTTTTATAAAAATTATACACATTTAAACTAATTATTTTTTTTATAGAATATATATATAAGAACCACAACTGCGTTGGCTTTTTTAATTTAACGTGTAATTAATATTTAAACTAAAATTAATATTTTAAAAATTAATTAAAATCATAATCCAAGATTTATTTTATAGGATGAAGTGATTTTAATTTTAAAAATATATTAATAATATCATAATTAATATAATATGTTAAAAATAAATAAATAAATAAATGTTTTTTTTAAATAAAAAACTTTTATGCAAAATGTATAGATGTATGAAGTATATTAAAGAAAAAGTAAAGTGAAATTATTTTTAAGTAAAAATCCTTAATCCAAAATGTATGGATCTATAAAGTATATTAAAGATGATTTGGGAGGGTTAAAAATATATTTTCTTAAGAAAATTACAACTTTTTTTCTTAAATTATAGAAACAAAAAGTAAATTCGTAAATAAATTTTGTTAATATAAAATATATGGATGTATTAAATATGTTAAAGAATAGTGTTAGGTTTAAAAATATTTTTACAATTTATTTATTAGGAGTGATATGTTTATTTTTTTGAGTATAAAATAGGAGGAATATATGTATATATGGGCTTATAACTTGTATATATTCTAGTTGTTTTTTTTGTAAATTTGAAATTAAGTATGAAGGTTTAATCCAAATTTTCAAGTGAGTTTCTCATGATACAAAAAAAATTGTCTTTTTCCAATTAAATTTTTTCCAAAAAAACTCTAATATCCACACATATTTACGTTCCATTATTTCATATTTTTGTTTTGATTTAGTCTGACTTCTTTTTTTTCTTGGAGAAATACATTTTCTTTTCTTCCCAACTTGAGTCCAACCCATGTTTTCGACCGGTCATTCTTCGACAAATGCACGGTGTTATTCTTGAAGTCTTCCTCATCTGCCTGATCTTCCTAAGAAGTTGCCTTTCTAACATTATTCTTTGTGGTCTCTGGAGGGGATAATTTTTCCACGAGGGCTTGTTTCTTTTCCACTTTCATTGAGTCTAGAAAATTTTCACTGGCATCCGATTTTTCATGATTGACTTTTGTTGTCTTTGATGCATTTTATTTGGTAGTATTAATTTTTTGTTTATCTTCTAGTTCTTTCTTATATTGAAACTCTTCCTCTTTGTATACCATATAGTGATCACCCTGATCTCCTTCCCACCAATTAAACCTTTGGTATTTTTTCTGATCTTTGTTGCTTTGATGTTTGGGGAATTTTTTTTATTACATGCCCAATTTCATAGCATGCTCTCCACTAGAATGAAACATTTTCATAGTTGATATTTTGGATCCAAACATAGTTTGGGGCCAATAAATTGATCTCAGTAGGAGAACCTTTATTAAAGTCCATCTCCACGCAAATTCGAGTATAAGTAGTTTTATAATCATTTATTGTATTTGGGCTATGGCAACAAAATTTTCCATTAGCATTCACAATCGAGGATAATGATTGGAGATTCCAAATATGTAAGGGTAGGTTTGGAAGCCTTACCCAAATTGGAGTTGTGGAGATTGTGCCATTATCATATTAAAGGTGGGAGACCAGGGATGCATGAAGAGACTAACACTACCCTAGAACCACAAGCTCTTTCCTGTCCTCAATATGGTTGAAAACAACAACGAAAAAGCCTCGAGCCATGGGATAAATATTCAAATCACATGTTAAATGAGGTTTCCATGTCTAAGAGATTCATTTATGTAGATTCGTAACAGGCTCTTTAATTCTTTTTTTCCCAGTTCTTCTCTGTCCCTTTCTTACCCTAATTTTTCTAATTCTCCTTATATCCCTTTTGCTCCTAATTCAACTGATATTCGTATTGCTTCTAATTCTTCTAACACTAACTCTTCCCCTATCCAATATTCTTTTATTTCTAATTCTTTTAATGCATTTTTGAATTCAAATTTAGATTCTTCTAATTCTAATCCTTTTAACCATAATTCCTCTAATGCTAACTCAACTTCTAATCATTCTTCTTGTATCCTTAATTCTTCTAATGATAATTCATCTTCTAATCATTTTTCTTCTACTTCTAATTCTAACTTTAATATGATAGACCCAAAAATATATATACAAATTTAATTAATGTATTATTTTTCTTAACGGTTAATTTATTAATTTTATTATTTTTCTAACGATTAATTTTTTTGACTTTATCCTTTGATGTTTTTTATACCTTTGTTGGATATTGTCTTCATCTAATCATCTTGATGTTGAACCACATTAATTGGACCTTTGAAATGTGTGGACAACTAATGCATATATGTGATAGATCCAAAAAATATATAAAAAAAAAAAAAAAATTAATTAATTTATTCTTTTTCTTAACGGTAAATTTATTAACTTTATTATTTTTTCTAACGATTAATTTCTTTGACTTTATGCTTTAGTTCTTTTTTTACCTTTGTTGAATATTGTCATCCTCTAATCATCTTGATGTTGAACCACATTAATTAGTTCGAAAAGTGTTGGCAACTAATACATTTATGTAATAGACACAAAAAAAATATATATCTAAATAATTCTACTCACAAGCCTATATTAAGATATTATTATTGTCATATAATATTGACAAATTATTTAATTATCTACATTTCTCAATCATATATAATATATAAATTCCTTTCATTTTTAAATATATATTATTATAATGGAAAATAATAATATATATGTTAAATTATTTATAAAGCATGGCGTATATCAAAAACATTTAAATTACAGATTTTATACATTTCATTAAAAAACTTTAAGTTTTAAATATTTTAACATCCTCACGAAAATTCTTACAGGGCATAGAATAGATAATGATGGGTGTACTGTTAAGTCATTTTGTGATGCAAAGGTCACCAGTTCGAAACTTTGTGGGAAAAAATCCAGTGATGTTAGAGGTTGGTATTATCTAGGCCAGGTGTGATGAAGAGGTGATTTTGACGACTTAAATACCACTAGCTCGCAGATTCTCAAGCCAAAGGTTAAACATGTAGTCATCTCGAGAGGACACAAACAACTTGACAAAAAAACATCCCCACAAAAAGCATAAGGATCTCATCACCAAAGATTTCTCTATCAAAATATAAGATAAATTTGTTATAAATAATTAACTTTTTAACTTTAATAGAATGAATTTAATATCTAGACAAATATTTAAATTTAATAATTAAATTTGAATTATTGTAATAAAATTTATTATATTTATTGAAGAGAAATAAATTTAGATAAGGACCATAGAAAATGTAGATGAAGAAATTAATGTAATAAATTTGGACATTGCACATAGTTCTTCATTATACAAACATGCACCTAACGTAACTTCGACGACACTTCACTTGTAAGGAAAAAAAATTGGTCCTTCACATCATTTATTTGAATTTTACGTACTTAATGGGATGGTTGTACATCTACACTCAATGAGTTTTGGGGACAAGAATTAGACGGTGAAGACAGGTTGGATGGTCCTCATAAAATATCCATGAACTATTATGAGTACCATGTAAAGATCACATTTCTCAATTCTCTTTATTAGGAAACATTTTATGATGTAATAATAAAAAAATAAATATTTCAATATTAATTATAAATAAAAATATATAGATAATATTATTTAATAATTATAAAGTGATTAATATTTGAAATAAAATATATTATTATATCACTCAAATAATTATATTTTTAAAATAATATTATTAAACATTTTATTGTCAAATTTTATTAGCACAATTGGTTAAGGATAGTTCTCATATGGGTGGTTGTGTCCTGTGCTAGGGAGAAGAGACATGCTAAAAAAATGCACAGGTTGAGTGTGATCCCCCAATAACTTTGATAACTTAGATGCTCCTGGATCACAACTCCTCGCGCCACAAATCAAATCTAGAAAATCACAAACAACTTGACAAACAAATAAAAATATCATTAAATATAATTAAAAAATTAACTATAATTACTTAAATCATAATCAAATAATACATTTTGTTTCTTACCCCTAATTTATATGTTTTTTCACCATTACCAATTAACATGCTACATTTAAAAAGTTATGTTGAAATGAAAATTTTAATGAATCTTTAAATGATTTCATCAACATAGGTTTTGTTAAAATGTACATTTTAATTATTTTTTAAATCAAAATTATATATTCTAAATATCAATTATAGCTTATATTTTTAAAAATAATTATTTTAGCTTTCTTTTTTCTTTTTCTTTTTTCTTTTTCTTTTTTCTATTTATATATAAATATTTAAATGATTTTACAAGTTAATTTACATTTTATTAAAATAAAATACTAATCATATTTGAATATTATAATAATAATGATAATTAACACTTAAATAGAATTATTTCTTTACATTACAATCTTTAAAAAGTTATCTATAAAAAAGGGGTTTATAAGGTCCTCCTTAATTGTGGAGAGACATGTAGGTTTAGTGTTTTTAAACAAAAGAAAAAAAAAATGATAGAACTATATTAAATATTAGGATAATATTCTATTTATATACTAAATTATGAAAATTCATAGTTAATTTAGACACTAGAGAGAGGTATAATATCTTTCAAGGTTTGGTTTACCAATTGGTTAATCATTCTTTTTTTTTTAAGTTGAGATAAGAGATTGGGGTCATTATTGTTGTGAATTGGGTTGTCTTAAGTGCCAATAAAGTCTTAGCAAACCTCTTTGAGTATTAGAACCTTCTCATATTTAACTATCTAGGAGATCTCAATTCTAATTACAAGTATGACTTGAAAAATAATTTCAATTTTCCTTTCTAGTAGCACAACTCTATGTAGGATGTCCTATTGTCTAATCCTACAATCCTCTAGGATTTGCACTACCAATACTTTCACCATTCAATAAACCTTGGTGATTAGGAAAAGCTTTGTTTCCCAAATCCTTAGAAAATCCAAAATCATGTGCACATCCTTTCATTTATGTTTTGATTTGTTCTCCATCATCTCCTTCCTCTTTTCCTTAACTTTTCCATCCAATTCTTCCAACTTAGCTTTGGTAGACTTAGGGAGCCTAAAATAGAAGAAATCCTCTACTGCTAGAGTTTCCCTTTAAGCTTTAGTTGTATAATTAGAATGCCACTAGACATAATTCTTCCTAAAAGGGGACTTGCTCCTCCTTATCTACCTTTGTAATTTAACTTTTTCACTATGCCTCCCTTTAAATATTAGTGTTGAGACCACAAAGAGATCCAAATTAGATATTGAGTTGGAGGGGGCTATGCCCTCTACTTCTTGGCTTCACACAAGATTTGCCATATCACCTTTGCTGAGGAAACTCAAACCCAACATCTTTCCTAAGTTCCCCAGTTGAGAGCCAACTCAAGCTCAAGCTTTGTAGCTACCTGCCACACCTATTAGACACATTATTTGAGACCACACAACACTTAATAAACCCATACAAAGCAAATAAAATTACCAAGCTTCAAAGTATACATGAATGGACGAGATTAGGTGTTGGTTTTGTACCCTAAAACCTTTGTTGAAACTCTCCTATCATCTTATCCTCTCCCACAATTCTTCAACATTAATAAGAAAGGGTTATTTCACTCGGAATATCTCAAGCCTACCACCTACACTAATCATCTCCTACTCCTCCTAATCTTTTGGCACAGTGACATCTTATTACACAAGATTTTGTGTGAGCTCATACTCAACTTGGACAACATTGCTACCCAGATCTATATTATCTTTGACTCCACCAACAATAAGATTAATGGGTATTCATGTTCTTGAAAAGGTTAAGAGAATCATTCTTAAATCATCATAGTTTTGATGAGTTAAAAGATTAAGATGGCCAATCTTGTAAAAAATATTTTGAAATTGTGATTTATATTCCTAAATCACCATATATTTGATGAGTTAAAAGGATAATAAGGTCAACATTGTAACGAATATTTTGAAATTGTGATTTAGTTGATCATATACTAGACATTTTACGAAAAAAATTATTTTCATCTTTAACCAAGTTCATTGTTACAAAAATGACAAATTCTTTCAACCCACAAAATTTTAGTACCTACAGCATGTCTTGTTTCATCATGTGTCTCATGTAATTTTTCTTATTTTAAAAATATAGATCTTCTTTTTTTATATAAAAAAATATTTTACATATTTTACATTATGGTCAGTCACCTCCTTATAATTTCTTTATAAAGACTCCTATATATTTCTTCAAAAGTAACTTCCAACATTTAGAATCTTTTATATCAACTTAACGTGTTTAGATATCCATAAAGCAAGTAATACAAACTAGTAACACTGTGGAAAAGACGTAGTGATATAAAACATGTGTATGAGATAAAGAGAAATAAAAAGAAAAAAAAAACTATAAAAATTAAATCAATTTAAATTTATTTAAAGTAATTTTAATTATTAATAAAAAAAATTAAAACATAAACACGAAATCGATGATAAAAAATTACATTTAATATTTAAATTTAAAATAATTTACTTAAAAAAAAAAATAAAATAAATAAAAAATATCATCGATCCTTAATTAATATACTAATAAAATTTATTAACCCTTTAAAATTCCATCACAAAACATTTTTAAACAAACTTTAAAAAATTAATCATAATTAAGTGGAGATGGTCTAGTAATAAATCTAGAAAAGTGTCACAGTCTTACTCATCAATGAAGAGTTGGTTTTATTTATATGCTCCTTCAAAAATAAGAAGTAATATGCAACATTTAAAAGTTGTGTTGTAGATTTTAATGAAGGTTTAAATTATTTCAACATGTGTTTTGTAATAAAGATTTTAGAGTTTTAATTATTGTGAATAATTATAAGGTGAATGGTAAGAATTTAATTTCTACAAAATATTTTTAGTAATATTTATAGAGTAAAGAGTGAGATTTATCTCCAAAGTTGTCATATTTTTTTAATTAAATTAATTAATTAAAAGATGTTATATGAGCAGTGTCGTATCAAAAGAATTATAGTTTTTTAGGCACATGGTATTGATAAGCCATGATATTGGTCCATGGTATTGTAACAAAGTGTATTTATAGATTAAAAATCTCTATGGAAAAGTGGCGTGAATCTCCATAGTTAATGTTGCTACATTAAACAAAGTCTTTCGGTAGAAATCACATGAGAGAATTTTTTGACTGACACGTTTTGAAATCACATGAGAGAATGTTGCTACATGTTTTTTTAAATGTATATAAATTTAACTTATATATAATTTTTTTAATTAATAATAATAATAATAATAATATTTTAAAAGAAAATTACAATTTAGTTAATTATTATGATCTTTTAAATTTTAACAATGTGAGATGTATCATGAAGTGTAGTGATTCTTATCATGGATTAATGTCTATTAACATTTATCAACTATTTAATTTATATGGTTGTGCTAGTATATATCTTATATATTATTAGGTGTTGTTAAAGTGTACATTTTAATAAATGTAATGGTTTCATAAATTATTATATATATTAATATGAGTGTTGTTATTTTTAAATATTTAGTATATGTTGGATAAAAAATGTTTTTTGTACTTTCTCATAAATGATATGCATATTTAAATGATTTTATTACTAATTTATATTTCATATTAAAATGAACCATTATTCTTTTTTGGGTGACATTTAATGATAATGATGATGGTTAACATCTAAAAAGAAAATTTAAAACATGGCCACTTCTTTGTAGATATATATAAAGACGATCTATTAAAAAAAGGAAACCAAAGTCTCTCTTTAAGTGTGTAGAGACATACATGTTCATTGATTTTAATAGAAATACACTAGAAGCCTTGACTAACATAACTATATTAAGTATTGGGCTAGCATTCCATCTATATACTATATTAAAACAAGAAGGAAAATCCATAACTAATTCAAATAGGAGGGAGGAATATTATCTTCGAGGGGTTGGTTAAAGTATTGGGCTAACATTTCATTTATATACTATATTAAAAAAACAAGTAAAAATCATAAACAATTCAAATATTAGGGGGGGTGGGGGCAGTGGGGGAAAATATTATCTTCCAACTTCCAAGGTTTGGTCTGCTAACTTGTAACAACAACCCTTACCCAATACCCAGGGTAGTAGGTGGTCACTATGCAAACCTAATCATTAAGATATTGTTATGAAAATGGGGTATAAATTTTTTGAATTTTTCCAAACTCCTCTAACCTCAGAATAACCATCACGGTTGTGTTCATCTCGTCAAAATGAATTCGGTGATATAAAATTTTGCCTCAATCTTAGCCCTAGATTGACAGATACTACCTCTTAATGAAAAGGCCTCACCACATCACCTATTTTCCATGTGTCAGCCTACCATTGATCCGCGTGACAGTCAGACTCATGGAACAATTGGGGTCAGCATTTCCTACAACATGCAATTACCTAGTTGAGGTCAAACCTCACCACACACACATTGCTTACATAATCAGTTCCAACCTAGTTGATTCGGTCCCACAGCTTACCTGCCTGATCTAACGGTTGTCAACGTGAAGGGAGATCGACGACGTGCACTAGACTGCACTGGGCTAACATGTTTGGTCATTATCATGATAAGGGGGTAGCACATTCAAGGTTCAGGTACCTTCATCAGACGACCCTCATCCTCTCCACTCATTCAACGGTCGATATTCTTTGTAACACACTCTCCCTTCGTTCTTGAGCTGACTCCCAAAGGAGCACCACAACTCATTGAAACTGTCCAATCTCTGGTGATCTTCATCGTTCATGGTCATGTTGGTCCCTATGCTACATCATCTTGATGCTTTCCTTCTTGATGCTCTGCCTATTGCACTGGCCTGAACTCTTGAGATATTTGTGGCAGGATGACCGATCAGGTGGGTTCACCTGACCACCAATGGGAGGTCGACATCAGTTTGGGCCGTGTCACGCACTCACCTTATGTTATCCTTCTTGGCACTTCCTAGCACATTTGTTTCCTCCGCCCTACATTCCTCCAGGGTGAGGCTTTCAGGGTGACATTGGATGATGACATCTCGCTCCTCCTATTCTGACGCTTTCTCTTATGCACCACTTAAAACATCCAAGATGGAACCTTCGAGCCATGTGGAGGTTAATCCGTGGGCTCCACTCCCATCTAATGGGGATGCTCTCTACCTCCAAGTTGTAGGCCTAGTTGGCCTAATGCCCTGTCATCCTCACTGGTCTGTTATTCCACTACTTAAAGCTTCCAGGGACCATAATCGAGGACATGTGGCTTAGTGGACATCACCATTGCACGACCCTTGCTCTTGATTGGGACATGAGGTGGCTCTACCCCCTCATCCAGTGTTCCGCAGCTTGCTGCATTTCACCTATGCTCTTACAAATGTTTCAGGGTGAATTCAATGGGTTGCATTGTCCCATGGGAGCCATCGCCAACCAATGGCAAGACCGTCCGGCTTGTGTGTCAACCAACTCTTCCCAGCTTACATCATCCCATTCGATCCCTTTGTTGTGTAAGAAAACTTTCGAGGTAAACCTTATAGGATTTGCCTCCATGCCTGATCACCGTATCTTCGTCCAATAGTGTTAGAGGAAATTAGGTGCGCCAATCTCAGGTTTTACCGAGTTAAAGGATAAGGTAGCCAAATTTATTATGAAACTAAGTCCTAGCCCTCTTCTACTGCAACACTGCTTTCCTTTGATCTCCGCCATGGCCCAACTAGGGGAAATCTGCCATCCTTAGGAATTGCGCCCAATTTGGAATTCAATGAGTATCGTCATAGCTTGCTTCAACTCTTCGTTGATCGCTTCTCACTGGTCATTTTGACCATGGCTTTGCCATAGAGGTTTTGTAAACACCAATATTTACTCTACTATTCAATATTGTAGATGGTGGCTTACTAAAGCACCCTATAGTGCTACCCCTCCCGAGCTTGGGTAAAATCCACTCCAATGAGTTCTTGGCCCTCGAACATTTAATGTATCAAAATAGGGAAATTCCAAGCATTCAGGCATAGGCTCTCCTGTAACCACTCTCTATCGTGGACCTATAGTGAAATCCTGAAGGGCTTAACCTCTCCTTCCATGCACTAGGAGCACCAAAATCCAAAGCAAGCTTGTAAAAAGCTCTATGGCACTATTCAGGGTCTTCCTGGGCCTAACCAACTACTCCATGAAGCTAGTGGAAGACATCCAGGCTTTTGATAATGCAAGGATGACTAAGCCTTCAAACAAGTGTTCCAGGCTATCATTGTACTTAAAAGAGAGAATAGATATTTTAGCATTAATAGAACACGTCATGTGTAGAATCACAGGCTTATAACTAAGCGATTAAATATATATGTGTATACACAGACCCTGCTAACCAAGATGTCTCTTATATAATTTCTTCATATTAATAGAAATGAATTCAAGCCCATTATTTCTAGGTTTTAATCCAGATCCTTATGGATCCTTCCACTATCTATATTGTTTCATAATGTCTTGTGTTATTTACATATATGTTGTTAACATCATAGTTAAGTGTTTCATACAGAATAAAATTCTAGTTCAGAGATATGACTCAAGTTAGTTATCTTTACACATTCTTGTTTCACATTATATGTTATGAAAAACACTAGTAAGCATTTCACATAACACTTCATTTCCAGTCCAAAAGCACACACTTGTTTGACTTATTTAGCAACATCATTCATTTCAGAGATGTGATATATATATATAAAGTTCCATTTCCACACACTTTGTTTCCAGCACAAAAGCACACACTTGTTTGACTTATTTAACAACATCATTCATTTCAGAGATGTAACATACATACATACATACATATGTACGTACGTACGTACATACATACATACATACATACGTATATATATATATATATATATATATATATATATATATATAATATATATATTATATATTATATATATATATTATATATATATATATATATATATATATATATATAGAAGTTCCATTTCCCCATAGAAGTGTAAACGCATTCTCATCATAATGATAACCTCCATTTCATCCAGAAATTTAGTGCCATTTCAAACCAGAAATGTATCATAAATTTAGCAACATTTAAAAAAGTACAGAAGAATACTTATCTTTAAACTCGAAGGGAAACTTAGTCTGGGACATGGACTCTCCAACCAACATTAAGCAATTATAGCCAAGCTCACTTGCAGCTATCACCCCCAAGCCAGATCCCAAATACTGAGGGGGGCTTGCTTCAGGGATCAAAACACAAAATGCCAACTGAAACAAGGAATCCAAAGGACCTCCTTCCTCCACCCACCAACCACTCAACAATCCAATAACATGCAGGGAATCCAAAGGCCAACTGCCTTCACCCTCTAGCTACCCAATAACAGCCAAGCAATGCTTTCATCCAGGGAATCTAGAGGTTCGCAACCTCCACCCAAGCACACATGGAATCCAAAGACCGACCGCCTCCACCCCAAGAGTGTCAAGGGCATCCAGAGAAGAAGTCACCACCCTAACACAATGATTCCACCCACTCTAGGGAATCCATAACGCATTGCAAAAACAAGATGTTTGAGAGGCTCTCCCTCTAGGAATCCAAGGAAATAATCCTCCACCACACCACTAAGGGGATCCAAAGAAAAGCATCTCCACCCTCTGGATTTACAGGGAATCTAGAGGAATTGTTCCTCACTGAGGAGAGACCATCTTTCCACCAAGTTGCCAACTAGAAATCAGTTTGCTTTTCTTCTCTTCTTCAAATTTATTTTTGTTGTTCTTCCTCCTGCACTTGCTCTCTATCTACGTCTCTCACTATTTCCAGCATGAATGTGAATGCTCCCCTGCAGGAATATGAATTCCCATCTGAATGCCCTCTCTTTCCCACTTGCTTCAATTCTTTTCTAGCTTGCATTTGCTACCTTGTGAGTGGTCTCCCAAGAAACACGGGCCATTGTACCTATTCTTGCAACCCATTTAATTTTGCTCAAAACCAATTCATTAAACACACCAACCAACCTTTAATGGGTGTCCAAACAATTCATATTTTTATGCATAATAAAACCTAAACATCCCAAGAAAACAACCTCCTCCTTAGCTCTGAAATCCTTGTCCCTTCGACTCAGTCCCCTTTTTAAATTTTATTTTTGTAAAATAATTTACAATGCATTTTTATGAGAGGACCATGGTTAGGGCTGTCACCGACCCCTCCCCCTTGAGGGAACACCGCCTTCGATGTTCTTTTTCCCATATGCAACATCATAAATACAATACAAACACATACTATTTTATGGATATTTATATACACAACTATATATAGTATTTACAATCATATACACATTTCTCTTAACCAATAAACAAAAAAGGATAATTAGCGTTCATGGCATCAACCATTTTCCAAGTTGACTCCTCTAGCCCAAAGTGCTTCCACTACACCTTGAATTTCTCTATGGCTCAATTCTGGAGCATGAGGTTCCTTTGATCTAGAATGCACATTGGATCTATCTAGAACTCTCCCTCTGGTTCCACATGTAGCATAAACCAATCAATCACATGATTATAATCATGCAATATATTTTAAGCAAAGATAAATGGAAAACATCATGAACTCTAACCGGCGGAGGTAAATCCAACCTATATGCCACTGGTCCAATCCTCTCAAGGATATCAAAAGGCCCACAATATCATGGTGATAACTTGACACCTGTCCCAATATTTAAGGAGCTCTTATTGGGTTTAATTCTCATATAAACATGGTCTCCAACTTGGAACTCTTTATGCGCCCTATGTTGATCTACATAGATCTTATGCTTATCCTATGCCCCTTCCAAATTATGTTTTATGATATGAACTTGTTGTTACATTTCCTTGAGCAAATCAAGTCCAACAAGGACACTATTCACTAGATCACTTTAGCTGATAGGAGTGTTGCAATTCCTACCCTACAATGCCCCAAATGGGCTCATTCTTATGGATTCTTGGTGTCCATTGTTATAATCAAATTCCACAAGTGGAAGATATTCTTCCCACTTCTTGGGATGGTGCATCACACACATCCTTAACATGTCCTCAAGGATTTTGTTAGACCTCTCTATTTTTCCATCCGTTTGTTAATGATAGGTTGTACTAAATTCCAATTATATCCCCGATATTGCATACAATTTCTTCCAAAACATGGAAGTGGACCTACTATCTCTATCTGACACAATTTTCTTAGGGACACTATGTAGCCTCACAATATCCTTTATGAATATTTGTGCCACGTCACTAGCAGAGTTAGGGGATTTGACTGCTACAAAATGAGTTGCCTTACTCAACTTATCAACCACTACCATGATTGCATCATGATGCCTAGATGTTTTAGGAAATCCTATAATGAAATCCATTGAATTACCTCCCATATCTATTTTGGAATGGTAGGCTGCAATAAGCTTGTTGGATGTTTGCACTCGGCCTTTACTTGCTGCCATTTTGTTCATTTTTCCATAAAATTATCCACTTCCTTCTTTAAATTCAACCAATAATAGTACCTTTTAATGGTCGTAAAGGTTTTTTTAAACCCTATATGACCTGGATAAGGCTTAACATGGAACTCTCGTAGAAATTAGGTTGTAGATTTACAACTTCTCATGAAGCTTTAACCTTCACAAGACACAAACCTACATTACTACTATGCAGGCATTAATTCATAATTTAGAACAAAAATCTCAGACATCCAAGAAGAAATAACACACATGCAACACATATTTTTGTCTGGGGAAAGAAATCTGCTAAAAAACCTAATGTTTGCTTGCATTAATCAAATGAATAGAGATGTATTGCAATTTCTTTGCTCAATTGAACTCACCCTGTAAGTGCACAACCTATCTCGCTTCTCACAAAAGGCCATTGACCCAGACTTAGTCATATTTTTTCTCGACCTAAGCTCCTATTTCCTTATGTTGTTCCTCGAGGAATTATATCTTATTATTTAGGAAATTCCACTAATTGAATTGTGAAATTCCTTAGGTTGATCATCTTACTGCATGCAACAATTGTACACTCAAGACTAGTCTACAACTAATGTTACACTACCTTGGAATCTCCACCTCAACTGGGTAACTCGAATTCTCTACATGCACTAGATATTTTGGGTTGATTGATCAGTTAACTGGATGATCACTAAGTTTCACTGAAGGCCCACTGCACAACTGACCTTCCACTAGTTCCTCCAAAAGTTGGAACTAGTTTAACTGAAAATAACCTAAGATAACTGAGCTTGATTGCTATAAATTAGAAATCACACATGTAGAGTTGAACTCTAACTCCTCCAAATCGAATATATTGAGTAAATTGGGTGAAACAAGCTATTTCACACAAGTTATCATCATACAAGTTGTCTTTTGATGTGGAAATTCAAATTTTCTCAATTTAATCAAGGCAAAATCAAATTGAGAATTTCTTGCTACAATTTTCAACACCCCCTCAGCAAGAAATGGATTATCAACTACCCCTATCATGAACCTGTGAAACTCAAACTTCCCTCTTGACAAGGCCTTTGTCAAAATGCCAACATCTTGTTCCTCTGTCGGAATGTACTGCAACAACATTATCTGCCTGTACACAATCCCATAAAAGGTGATACTATATATCTATATTCTTGGATCGAATGTGAAAAACATGATTTTCAGAGAGCTTGATGCAACTATGATTATCACAGTAGATCACAGTTGAATCCATCATCTAACCAAACAATGCAAGAAGTATATTTCTCATCCATATCGCCTCAAATGCTTCTTGACTGGAAGCAATGTATTATGCTTATGTCGAGCTTAGTGCCACAAATATTTCTCCCTCCTGTACTGGGAAACAACTACGAACCTAACATTGAAGATTCCACCTGATGTACTCTTTTGGTTTGATGGACTCCCTGCCCAATCTGCATCTGTGAAGCCACACAACTTCACTCCCTTTGTCAATCTGTACCGTAGTCCAAACTAGGTAATGCCTCTGAGGTACCGTAGAACATGATTAGTTTCCCACCAAAATAATTTGGCTTCAATAACCATAGCTTGGCTCAATTGGTTTACTGCATAACACATATTTGGTCATGTGTTCACAATATACATTAGTGAACCCACAAACTGTCGGTAAATAGTAGCATCCACTTCCTCACCTGAAGTGGCATCCTCCTTCCTCCAAATGGTCGTTAGAGGCGTCTCCATAGATTTGCAATTGTTCATGGGTAACCTTTGAAGTATCTCATTGGCACTACTTTCCATGAGAGAAAAATAGTTCCCCATCACCTTGCCATACTTCCAATCTGAAGAAGTAGTGCATGAGACCCATGTCCTTCATTTCAAACTCTCTTGCAAGGTCCTACTTGCAAAATATGATCAATTTATCATCACCAGTTAAAATCAAGTCATCAACATATAAGACAATAATCAACAATTTACCTTCTACCAAGATATGATAGAGGTTTGCATCCACTTCACTTTTAGTGAAGTCTAAACTAGTGAAATAGCTATCGATAATGTTGTACCAAGCACGAGGTTATTGCTTGAGACCATAAAATTCTCACTTGATTTTGCACACCTGAGACTTCTGATCAAAATTATAGAAGCCTTCAGTTGCTCGATGTACACCTCCTCCTCAATAACTTCATTGAGGAATGTTGTTCTTACATCCTATAGTGGATATTCCACCCCATCTATGCAGTCAAAGCAAGAATTTATCTGATGGATGAGTACCTTGCTATAGGAGCTAAGGTCTCTTCATAGTCAATTCACCCAACTTGAGAGTACCCCTTAGCCACAAATCTGATCTTGTACTTCTCTATGCTTCTTTCTGCTGCATGCTTTACCTTGAAGATCCATGTCGATCCCACAACTGATTTATCTGCTTCTCTTTGGGCCACTGCCCAAACATTGTTCTTTACAATGGATTTGTATTCCTCCACCATTGCATCAACCCATACAGGTTTCTCTATTGCTTCCTCAAAAGAGGATGGATCAATCTTTACAAGGTTAGTCATTAGAGCCATGTAGCCAGTGTACCAATCTAGTGACCTTCTTTGCCTGCGCTGATTTGCAGGAGCACCCACACTCTCCCTCGCATCCTGCATAAGTCTCTCAGATTCTTTGGTCCTTTTTCTACCTTCTCTGGATGGTTCTACTTGAGTGGAAGTTTAAACTCTCTACTCCTCAACTTGTGGTTGCTCCACAACTTCTTTAGGTTCCTCCTTTGGAGCTAAGATCTCCTCTTTTGTTGGGATTTGAAGCTCCCTCTCAAGGGAGCACCACATCACTTTGTCTTCATCAAATTTTACATCCCTTCACACAACTGTCATTCTTAGGGATGGCAAGAACACACGGTAGTCATGGGGAGTTTCTGTGAAACCCACAAATACCCCTAATTCTATTGTTGGCTCTAGCTTCTTCCTTGATTCTTTGGAGACATGAAAACAAACAGAGGCTCCAAAAATCTTGAAGTGCGACACATCTGAATTTATCCTTGAGAAAGCCCCCTCTAGTGTAATCATGCCAAGAATCTGATGAGGACTCTAGTTCTACAAATAGATTGTCATGTTGCATGCCTTGGCCCACAAATGTAGAGGTAGGCCTTGATCACGAAACCTCTCTCTCGTTTCTCCCACAATGATACAATTATTTCTCTCAGCCACCCCATTATATTGTGGGTTGTCGGGTGTTGTCAACTCTCATCGAGTGCCTTATTTTTCTCATAAATTTTTAAATTCATTCAACACATACTCACCTCCATTATCTTTCTTGAGAGCCTTCACCTTCTTACCTGTTTCTTTCTCAACCAATGCCTTGAATTCTACGAACTTGGAGAATGTCTCATCCTTGTTCCACATGAAGAAGCTCCAACACTTCCATGAGAAGTCATCAATAAAAATGAAAAATTATTTGTGCCTGGAAGTGGAGGCTATCAAGAAAGGTCCACAGACATCATACTGCATCCTTTCAAGGACTGCATATTATCTCGATCATGGATGGTGGCTTTTGTGTACTTCCCTAAAGTGCATTCTTTGCATACATCTTGCTTCTTAATTTCTCCTTTGAGGAGGCTTGTGTTGTTTGTTGCATGATCCTCAAGGTTCCACGATGAAAATGGCTAAGTCTTCTATGCCAAAGTTCACCGACATCGCTACTTTGTGCCTTCTTCGCCTTTGTGATCAATGTAGCATAATCCCCCACATCTAGCTTGTACATGTTCTTCACGCGAACCTCGATATGCTTCGCCTATCCCATGGCTATGTGTCTCAGGAATGCCTTTCCTTTTCTAAAGATCACATCATAAACATGGTCTTCTAAAATTGCTACAGAGACGAAATTTTTCTTTAGGCCTGGAACAAACACGACATCGTTGAGCATAAGGGGGGAGCTTGAATACCTCTGAAAGGTGACTATACCAATCTTGGTAATGTTATATCTTCCATCGTCCCCCATTTCAATGTGCATATGCAAATATTTTTTTTCCAAGTCACCAAAAAAGTTCATATTCCCCATTATGTGGAATGATGAACCTAAGTCCAAGTACCACATACTCCCCATCACTATGTTGACCATGCATGAAATGAGGGCAAAGTCAATCTCGAATTATGAAGCCAAAGCTTCACCTACTTCTCCTCCTGAGGTATTCTTGCTTGCCTTCTTGTGTGGGCACTTCTTGGCATAGTGCCTAAATTCATGACAATGGAAGCATTTAATTTTTGACAAATCTTTCTTCTTGCCCCTTGATTGGATTCCGATTTGGATTGGGATTTCTTCCCTTTCCCCTCTTTTCCTTTCCAGCTAATGCAATTTTGTTTTCATCCTCACCCTTGGATGAAGTCCCATCTCTAGTATTCCACCTTATTTCCTCCTGTACCAAATTAGACCATAAGTGCTCCCAACTCGATAGTTTCTCCCTCCCATTCACCGAATCTTGATAGCTATTCCAACTCTTGGGAAGACCCAGAAGGGATAAGGTTACCAACTCTTCTTCATGGACATTAAAACTGACCCCTTCCAAGTTCATCATGAAACTGTGTAAACTTGCTCAAATAACGCAAAATTGTGTCATTCTTCTGTATCTTGATATTTCGAATTTTATCCTTGGGCACCGGCTTATTTTGGTCACTATTATCCTAAAAAAATTATGTCAATGCTTTCCACATCACAAAGGAAGTTTCTTTTCCTTGGATATTCGAGACAATATGATCCCACACTCCCTCCAAGATTATTCTTCTCGCATTGGCTACATCTTTCTTCCACTGAGTAAGGTTTTGGGCATCAGATGATTGACATTTTCAAAAATTTGTCTTGATGTATTCTAGCAATCCATTGCCATCCGCTGTTGCCTCCATGCGTTCCTTCCATTTAATAAAACTAAAGGTTCCTTCCGAGGCAGACTCTAGCCTTAGTTCATTGAAGGCCAACTTCTCAGCTCTAAAGAAATCTTCCTACACTGATCTTCAAATTCCAACCTCTGAGATACAATTTCAAAATCCCTGCTCTAATGTGAATCCAGCTCTGATACCATGTAGAAATTAGGTTATATATTTGCAACTTCTCATGATTTTTTAATCAAATTCGCAAGACACAAACCTACACTACTGCTCTACAAACATTATTTCACATTTTAGAACAAAAATATCAGACATGCAAGAAGAAATAACACACATGCAACAAGTGTTTTTATTTGGGGAAATAAATCGACTAAAAGCCCCAATGCATGCTTGCATTAATCAAATGAATATAGGTGTATTACAATTTATTTGGTGAATTGGAATATTGTTCAGGCCCCAAAGCTACATGGAGGACTAGGCATTTAGGACCCCTCTTTGGTAAACACAACCATGGGGGAAAAAATATTCTGGAAAATCAAATGTCAACTGGATTAGTGGTGGGTGCAAGTGTTGAGAGCTAAATACATGAATACAACTAGTGATGGCATTGAGGAGAATGTGCCCATATAGTGTTCTCCTACATGGAAATTGATCTCCACGTGATCTTCCTTGATCACGGACTATCTATTATGAATCCCAGGGAATGGTTGCTCTGTGAATATATGGATAAATTCAATTTTGGGCTGCCAACCTTTAGGTATAGATCCTACCATCCTTCCTATGAAGGAATTTATTTCTCAAAACGGGGTTGAACCATTGGAGAAAATTTCGTGTCGAGGCATCCAAGGAAATTGGATAAGTTGGTAATTAGGAGAAGTTTTTGATTATCTAAGGACAACCTTCGACTCCCTCAAGAGAAAACTCATTGGTTGTTCCCCCCTTAGTAGGATAGCAGAAGATAGATGGGGTTGGAGGAACTATTCCTACATAGTTAAAGATGGATATAATATTTTCCTTTTTCAACACCAAATTCCGATGAAATCCTTTATTTGGAATAAGGTATGGAAACTCAATTCTATACCTAAGATAAACACATATTACTGGTTGGTGCTTCACAAGAATATCTTAATGGCAAAAAATATCAAGAAAAGAGGGATTGTTGGCCCCTCTAGGTGTCATCTAAGTAGGAAATCATAAGAGACCATTTCCAATTTTTTCTTGTGGTGTCCTTACTCTCGGGCAATCTAGAGCTCATTCTTGGGTCCTCTTTTTTGTCGAACTCGATGACCTCTTGACATCCAATCCTTCTTCTCCTCATGGAATCAACACTATATGGGCTCCCTTCAAACCAAATCCTCCTTTAAATATTCCTAGATTTCCCCACCCAAACATATTTGTTGGCAAATTTGGTTATCCCAGAATAGTGCTATAAATTTGTAGTTGTTCCTATCAAAAGTGTCACTCTTAAATCCCTCTCTTTCTGCTTTGAATTCAACCCCCCTGCAGTTGATCCTTCCTAGATTCTTTTGAGCTTTAATGGATCAAGCCCTGGATCTCCCCTCACCAATCAATTTTTCTCACCAATCTACCCAAATCCAGACCAACTTTGCTTCTTCACCTACCTCTAGATGAGTTTTTTGAATGGAAGCAGAAAACTCAATCCTAGACTCTTCACTTTGATGGAGCTTCAAAACGAAATCCTAGAGTGGCAAGAGGGGGAGGGATTCTCTTTAATCTTGAAGGAAAATTGTCAATAAGTATGCTTGGGGACTGGGAAGCAAAACCAACAATTAGGTTGAAGCTTATGGAATATATTTGGGCCCTATCTTAGCCAAGAAAAGAGGAATTAAGGACATTTAATTATTAGGATACTCTCTTTTTATAATCTGCCTATTGAGAACATACTCCTTTCCTAGAGATAATGGGCCCAGTCTATTAATACGTTGAATAAAAGGTATCAATGGTGTGGTAGACAATCTCTCTATCCCCTAATGATATATATTCGTATCCGTACCCCTCTCTTCATTCTTATTCATCCCCATCTAAATTGGAATTTATTGATTAATCCCTCCTCTCCATCATTGTTCCCCTCGTACCTACCTCTCCCTTCGCATAGTCTCCCATTGCATGGTCATTTCACCATAAAATGTATTAACTATTCCATGATGGATCTCCCATGCTTGATGGCATGGGAAGCCATCAACAAGATCAACGTGGCAGTCCTCAGGTCTTGGAAATATGCAACTGAATTACTTCAAGGCAAGGTACCTCTATTCTAGATTCACTTAAGGCGAATTCGGTGGACTCCTTCATGTAGAAACTTATCTAAGGTACAACGTTCATTCACCCAGGTGAGGATTAGATGGGTTGTTAATATGAAGGCTCAACTGCATTGAGCTAAAGTCATTTCACATAGAGGATTGATGATGAAGATGCATGGGAACAATAATAAATTCACAAATACAAGCTAGCCCCGTACGCTATCACTAATGGGTAACTGGAATAAATGGACGTCGAGAGCCTTAGTATGTTTCATTTTGGGGGTTAAGATGGTGTCATGGCACAAGATGCAAGTAGTTTGGTGGTGGGTTGATGGGATCAAAACAACTAAGTCCTCTAAGAACCAACAATCTTGCTGCAGAATTACTCTTTACAGGAACACTACTTTGTGGGGCTTGTTGGGCTTCGACTCTCTAACAAAATTTGTATTTCCTTCTCTCAATTCATGGTTAGGTCTGTGGTCTTAAGTTTCTTTCTCTGAGTCAACAACTTCTTTCATTGGTAGGCTTAGAGAGCCCTGAATTCTCTTGCGTGTGAGAGGTTTTCTTTTGCACAGGGTGTCGGTTTCCATGGCTTCAAGATCATGGGGACGTCACCATCCACATAAAGGCCGAGGTAAGGGGAAGGATCATAAAACATCCAATTCATTGGGTGGCCCTTGTGCCTAGGAAACTTGTGAATAGTGCATCATGGAGTTTGTAGAGATATGTGAAGAGTTTTTTACCTTCAAGTGTTGCTCCATCAATAGATAACCTCTCAGATCAACACTCTAGACACTGTGGAGAACCAACACTAGAGGGTTCCGGCCTGGAAGATGAAATGGAGGCAATTCACAGGATCATAATGAATCTTCAGCTCCAAAATAATGAACCAAACAACCCAAAGGAAGAAGAGAGCATGGAAATTGACCTAAACTGTCCTGCTAACCCTCATGCTTAAGCTTGACAATCGATGATTGGTTTTAAATGTTTAGTATATCTATCTAAATTTTGTTGGATATATACTAATACTATAATAAGAGTACTTGCAAGTCCTATGGTTTTGTATACAATCTGGACATTGCTAAAAGCATCTCACGTTAGTTATGATATTCAAAACTCTCCTATAATGTATATCTCTCAATCTTTTACCGTGGCCAGGCACAAATTTAATGAAAAAGTACTCACTCTTTAAATATATATATATATATATATATCCAAATTGATATAAAATTATGTTACTTAACATAGACATTGAATTATTTTTGCCATATCTCCTTCATATTGGGTTGTCATATAGAGTGGGCATAGTGAAAGTGAGATTATTAATGTTTTATATTGTTTTTAATTAAATATAATTCATTTCTATTTTCCTATTGGCAACATTGTTTTTTATTTAAAGAATAATTTATTTTTATTTTAAAAGGGACACATTACAATTCGAGGTTGAGCATGGATGGAATTACACATCTCCCTTGTATTGGGTTGTAGAATGTGCATTTCCACGCAATTATAATTATTATGATTAAGTATTTAATGATGATAAAAATCCTTTTTTTCTTTCAACTTACCCATAAATATAATAACAAAGATAAATTCTAGTGAAAGTAATTTTTTATCTATTTATCATCAATTATAACCAACCTAGATCCAGCTTAACTCTGGATCTAGCAAGCGCCAAGAGGGATTAAATCTCTCTCTCTTGAGGTGAAAACCTCTTTTAGGTGGAAACATATTTTATAGTGTGTTATCCATGATAACCCCTAGAAATAATTTTTAGTTTTATTAGTCATCTTAGATAGGGTTTTTACGTTTAGGTTCATGTGAAAGTTGTCATAAAGAACATTTAGTGTTTTATAGGGTCATCATAAAAAGAAAACATTATAATTCCATTTGTTTTGAGGTCATCATTTCATAATTGACTTGTTTGACAATTTTACAAACTTTCGCAACAACTCCAGTTCAACAAACCCAGAATTTGCTACGAAAGTCCCTGACAGATCTGTCGAAAAATGGTCCATTCTAACACTTGTCTCGCTATGAAAGCCTGTTGCTATGTAACGGTTGTATTTTAAATGATTGTTAGTAATGTCAGAGTTGTACTGAGTCATAATACACATTTATTCTCATGTCCTCCACTCCTTTTCATTCACCCTTACCTCTCATTTTCCTCTTTATACCATTTGTTGCTATCAAAAAGTTCACAAGTGTTGTCCTTGAATAGGGTTTATGTTGTCAAAAGAAGTTTAGCCATGGTTCGAGTGAGGTCTACGTGTTCTCAAATTAGTTTACAGGTGAAGAGGAAGCAACTCACAAGAAGCTCTTGACATGTTGATAAGCATGCCAACCATCAAACAATACAAAGGATGTGTTGTAGTGCGTTATGAGCCCAAAGATATGAAATCGCTTGAAGAAGACCCAACTTTTGTACAGTCATTTGCCAACGCGGGATGTCTACAGTTTTGACAAAAATTGCAGGGTTTTCATGCGTAAATCACTAAAGACTTTGCCATCAATTTCACAGGGATTGGCACGAAGGTTGGCATCTTAAGTTTAAATGTCTCTCCAGACACCATTGCCCATGCTACTGAAATCCCAAGGTGAGGGGAAACATAGTTTAATGTCCAAAAGGTCCAGCTACATAATTATGATTAATTTTTGAAGGAAGAACATTGAGGGATTGATATGAAAGCATGCATCTCCAGAACCTGCCTTAAGGACCATTATTCCAAGTTGTTGATGGTTATTCAAAAGTATTTTGCATGTGAAGGAAGGTTCCATATGGTCTACCAATACCACTTCAGGATGCTGCTCCACTTCACAGGTAAACAACCCCTAGTTATCCCTTTCTATCTCTTCAGAAGTCTAGGAAAAATGGATGATAAGGTTCAAGCTAAACCAGATAGAAGAAGTACCTCTGTTTTTCATCATGGTCTTATCAAATTACTAGAGGTTGAAGAGTTAAATAGATTGAACAAAGATTGTCTTACCTTTTTGTTCTTAAGTGGGTATAAATTAGATGTTACTACCCCTTCTATGAAAAATCTTAAATCTAAATCCACAACCCCTAGAAAAGAGCAGAAATTAGTAATAGAGTGACAACTAGTGGCAGAGAAACCTCTAATTGAATCTTCCACAAGTACTAAAAGGAGGATGACCAGAAGAAATAATAGAGAACAAAGTACAAAGAAAGGAAAGCTGACTGATATTCTAGAAGCTATAGACATTGAAGAAAGCCTAGTTGAGCAGCCTATAGAAGTGACCCAAATTGAAACCAAGAAGAAAAGCAAGAGAGCTAAGAAATTAGACCTTACTCAAGAAGAACATAGTTTCATTTTTAGGCCAAGGAAACCTGTCACAAGATCAATGCAGCAAGTTGAAGAAATACTTGAAGCACCATTGGACAAAACAGAACCATCAAAGAATCCATTAAAGAAAAAGAAAGGCAAGGAGGTTGTTCAAGAAAAAAGTGAAATAGAGGTCCTAGAAGAACAATTAAGGGAAGCCAGACAAGAAGTTATCAAGACCAAACTTGAGTTTGATGAATACCAAAGTTTAAAACATATAGATTTTTATGATGAATTTGCAGACAAATCTAAAAAGATGATAAGGAGGACTCTGCCTTTGCACATAATGTTGGAGCATATGTATAAAAGGAATAGTTGGTTACAGGCATATAGGAAAAACTTACAGAGACAAGTCACAACACTAGAAACTCAAATTGAAATGACCCAGGTTAAACTAAAAAAGAGAAACCTCAAGATCGTTGTTGAAGTAGGTGCTACTCCATGATGTGGTAAAGTTCTCAATTTTTCCTTCACTATACCTAAACCAGTAAATTCAACCATATATAGTCAACATGGTATTAGGAGTGATTAGGAGGTATCAAGAATCGTGAAAATTAGAAAAACTCAGAATTTTGGAACTTTTGTAGCAACTCCCCATAATGAAGCTAAGAATTTGCTACGAAATTGTTGAAGCTTTCCATGGAGGTTAAGGCTGGTCTAAAGCTAAGAAAAGATAGTTCTAAAGGCCTATGTTTATCTTACAAAAATCAAAGAAGACCTCAGAACTAGAAGAGAGAGAAAAGAGGTAGCATAAAGGCGATTTTTGAAGTTGCTACCAAAGTTTGCTACGAAATTGTTGAAGACTATGTTTTTTGGTATGAAATCATAAAAAATATGTTTTTTTTGCCTAAGTTTTTGAAGATTTTGAATATCAGACATCAAAGCTCCAAATGGATTACAGATCATAAGGGGTGTCCGCTACATCATGCTAAACTCCTATTTTTCAGCATGCCAAGTCAGCACATAGCCACATCATCATAATAGCCAGCTCATTAGGACAATCAACAAAAAGAAATTTAATTGATATCTATCAACAGGTCGAAGGTGTAATGACACTCCAACAAATCTAACAAGCAGTTGGGCTCGGTTATCTTCATCAATAGAAAGTGGTTAGAGTTTTTAAAGCTTGTAGATTCCTACTTGAATTCCAACTATGTAAAACATAAAATCCATATGAGGACTCTGCTAGTTAGAAGAAAAATAGGAATATGTCTCTTATATAGTGGTTCAAATTTGGCCCAGGTGGCAAGATAATGTAAAGAAATATTTTCTCTATAAATAAGTAGCTTTTCGACTTTGAGAAGGGTTAATGGGTAATGTGAAAAACTGACCTTATGTAATCTTTTGATCCTTTTAATAGAAAAATTGCAGCAACTATGTTTTTATACCTGAGATTCATGTCATGGATTTCATGTGTTCTTTCATGTTGTTTCTTGTTTTACATAGTATCTTGATTACTTGGAAATCTTGTCAAACTGCTCCAATTTCCTTCATTTACTATGTATGACTGTGGATGTTAATTTGATATCAGTTTCAAAGCTATAGATGCCCCAGCTTCCATCAAACATTGTTGTTGGCTATAATTTGTTTTAATTTGACTCCATGCCCAATGGTGGTAGTCATCACATTTTTCTTCACCTACAAAACCAAAAAAAAAAATCAAAGTTAGTCATCTGTTGTTTGTACTGTTTCAAGTGGATTTGATAGTGTTTTTGAGAGAGCCCTTTCAGATTGGAAGAGCTAACTTCCAGTCCAGTTGGTCTGAAATAGTTACACTAGGTTAAAGGTTGAGACAACCCAATTCTTTCTAGCCCAGTGATAATAGAGTGAAAAGAGATTTGGTCCTTCTCGGCACTTGGTAGATCTAGAGTTAAGATGGATCTAGGTCGGTTTAATTATTAGCCTTTCTATAGGCTACATTAGAGAAGAATGCCATGGGAAAAAACCATGGGTTAAGAATACCATGGAAAAAACCATGTGATGGAGAATTTTATGTTTTTTCATTTCATTTCATTTTATTTTTTATTTATTTAATTTAATTTTGTTTTATTTCAACGAAGTCAAAATGTTGAACACTACAACATGTCTACCATACTAGGCTCGAGAGCACCTCTTGACACAATAATGATTGATCGGTATCACTAATGTTAAGAAAATCATTTGATTCCTATGCAAAGTGGGGGAACTCAAGGGAGTCCTCACGGAAGACAAATTTATATTAGATATTATTCACTCCACCCAGTTTCAAATCCCACAGTGGACATTTTTGACCTATTGTGATAAGGTTCAAGGAGTAGGCTCTTGCTAAGTCATAAATTCCTGGTATATCTTATTTATGGTTTGTTGGATATACTATTGGTGTCATAGTAGCAATGTCTGGATATAATTTTAGGCCTCACCAAAATTACTCCAACTTGTTAACGATTCACCATATAAAAATGAATAATAATAAATATAATAATAAAATTGAAAAGAATATACAAAAAATTCATAAAATCCCCAAAATATTTGAATCTCCAAAAATATTTCAATTCTCATCATCACTAGTTAATTAAGATGGTAGTTTCATTTCAAATTTTGGAATGAGTATCAAATATATATAAAAATTTTAAAATTATATAAGAAAGTATGAAGATAAAAGAAATCCTAAAACTAGTAAATTTAAAAGAGCTTAAAAATAAAATAAAAAATTTATTATAAATGCATAAGATAATTTTAATGTGTAATATAAAATTATTCAATATATTATTGATTTTAATGATCTCAAAGTGTTTAACATTGAAATTATTCAATACATTATTGATCTGAATGATCTCAAAATGTGTAACATTGAGATTATTCCACACATTATAAATTCACAATGTCAATTTTAGGATATGAAATGTATAATTTTTTTATTTGAATATTATCAATTTCATTAAAAACTACATTGGGGTGGCTAAATAATGTTAAAAAAAATACATTTTTATTATTTTTTTAAATTTTAAATACACCTCTCTTAAACATAATTATGTATTACTAGCTAAATTATTATAAAATATTATAAATCCATGATCTTGTCAATGTTTCATGGTTTTCAAGACCCAAATGTATATTGGGTGTCATTAATGTATATTGGGTGTCATTGATTGGTTAGTTTTCTAGCATGATACTATCATTCACGACTCCGTGTGGGACAACCATCATTCATGACTCCGTGTGGTTCTGAAGAGATAACCATATTGTTTATCCATGAAATTAAATATAAGAAATTATCATTTATTATTTTTCTAGGTTCGATGTTGTGTTGTGAAATTATTATAAATTTATTGTAAGTACAGATTTAATATGAGTGGAGAGATCAACTTTTTTTATATGTATACTTTTTATTATAGGTATACTTTTTAAAGTATAAAATATAATGTGTACTGAAAAAATCCTATGATAATTTTTTTATCTGGGTTCAAATCCCATGACACAAATATGATGTAATCTTGGAAAATAAATTTTATATAGCTTCTACTGAATTGAAAAAAATAAAATAAAATAAATAAATAATGTGTTATTTTTTATTGTTTTAAATTGTATTTTTTAATGCTAAATATAATATTCTTAGAACTAAAAATATATTTTAACTATAATTTTTTTTGTAATATATGGATATTTTAAAAAAAATAGATATATAATATAATAATTAACATTAAAAGTATTTTATATAATATTACATTAAGATTATTTTATCATGCAATTTTTTTTTTATTAAAATATTTTAAGATACTCATATTAGATATTTGTTTTATACAACATTAAAATTTTTATTTTAACAAATTTTGTTATATATATATATATATGTATTATGTATAAAGTATATATGGGACATAAATATTTATATATTTTTAAAAATATAAATTTAAACATCTTAATCACAATTTTTTATTTTTATTTTTTTGTCGAATTACTTTACATTCATTTTTTTTTTATTACCGTGGACATTATTTTTCAATTTAGAACATAATTTTTATTTTTATTTTTATTTTAAAGGGGAACGAATGGACGAAGGAACAAACTTATACATCCCCTTCATACTGGGTTGTAGAATGAGCCTCTCGGCTCAATAAGTCTCACTCATTCATTATTATGGACATCTTCATTCATGCATTAGAGAAATTGAAAGAATCTAAGCCATGGTGATGCTTAATTATATCGTAAGGCATTCCTTTAAGAATAACTCTCCTCTGATTCCGTTGCGTACTATCTTGCGCCATCAACCTTATGTGTTAGATGATTAGAAGATTTTCCACTATTGGATCACCAATCCAATAAGTGATGGAAAATGTTGTGCTCTTATATTGCGCTAGAAACTGGTTACATGATTTGTAGAGTCTGAAGCACTGGATCCTTCCCAGCTAGATCCATCCCATACTGTTATGGGTGTATCCGCCTTTATTCCTATAAAAACATAGCCATTGTCTGAGAATATTTACTTTTCCTGGTTATCAAGAGTGTCATAGCTAGTCTTGCACAGTGATTAGGAAGTTTAGTTTTAATATTTTTTTTGTTTGCACCTCTTATAAAAAAAATGGTTCCAGAATAAAGTATTTAATTTTGATGGATTCAAAAGGCTTAACAGTGTGGCTAAAAAATTTTGATAGTTTTTTTGTTTTTGTGTTTTTTTTTAATCATAGTTTAAAAAATTTATAAATCAATTGGGAAAATAATGGAAATTCTAGTAAGATGATAAAATTTGGCAGATTTTTATTTTTTATTTTTATTTTTTATTTTTTATTTTTTATTTTTTATTTTTTTTTAAATTTAGGTTACAACTATTAAACTTCAAAATTTTGGGTGCCCATCAATTCTTAATGGTGTTGAATCCATTTCCACAATCAAAAGATCAATTCAAACACTCCAGTATTATGATTTTTTGATTTTTTTTACTGAATTCTAGCAAGAAAATTATCATTTGGTTGAATTTGTGGCAACGCTAGAGAATGCCATTTTTTCTTAGTCCATGGCTTTGTATTACATATTATACACAGATTCTTTCTTCATAGGAGTTTTAGGTTGGGTGTACTATCTTATTTTGTTGTGTAGCTTATGCGAGTTTCTTTTAGCTTTGCAAATTCTAGGTCTCGTCTTCTAGGTCATATTTGATTGCCTCTTAGTAGTAAATAGGTCTTTTCATTCCTTTTATGTCGTGGTGGTCCAAGTTTATTTTTTCTACAGGTGGGAAAACCTATCATAACTCAGTTGTCAAACCAACAGTGAGGACAACCATCTTTGGCTGCTAACTGCGAATGCAAGATGACTCGTCACCGTTAATCAAGAAAAACCACGCCACCTAGAATAACCCGTTGGTGGTCCGTAAGGGGGCAAGCTTTCACTCCTGCCAAATGCCTCTGGGTCTTGGGTCATTAACCTATTTCCTTATGTTAAAGGAAGACAAGCTCTTAGCCAAACATGAACAATTTTTAGGTATACTCCAGACTTAGTCCAAGTTTTACATATATATAAAATATAGATAACATCAATTTTTTTTTAATATGTATATTTTCTTCTATTTTCTGAATGGATATTAGTGATTTGAATACCTTCATTTATTCCACCAAAATGTAGCCACTTCACACCATTCTTGCCTCAATGATGGTTGTTGCTTCTAATGCTAAGTGGTATCTTTTTCTCTCTTTCATTGTTTTAAATGCTAAATTTTATTAACTCAAGAATAGCTTTGTGTTCTACAAAGAGGTATTAAATATATCGTTTGCCAAGAAGTTGTGGGTGGGCCAAGAATGGTACTCGCTCCCAATTGCTTGGAAATGGCTCTCTTATAACTATTGAACCAAGATCTTGTTAATGTTGTTACGTTCTTGTCACATTTATTAATATTGTGAGAGTTTTTATACGATGACACAACTTTGGTAGTCATTAAATGAAAAATTGACCTCTTGGTTTAAGACCACTTAAAGAGAGATACAATTTACTAGCATGGATGTTGATATGGAAATAATGGTGATAAACCATATATTTTATTATATTGAAAATTTTGAACTCTAGTTTTACATTTTTGAATAAAAGTTTTCTTCCATCTAAATTTAAAGTTCTCTTTGATCTAAATTTTAAGAATAGAATTAAAGTTGTCATCTTTTGTTTTTAAAAGGATTAATTTTTTTTTTTATGAAATTATGTATTCCACTGCAATTTATAGGAAAAGGTATTCGTTAGGGCTTAATGTTGTAGAATAATAGTGCTCTAAGTCATTAGAATAATAAACTCAACATGAGCTCAACATATTCCTTGTGGGTTGAAACTAGGCGAGGAGGATATCCATCATTCTTTTCAACCAGCCAAGATAAACTCAATTAATAAAAGGATAAAATTTATCTGTACTTTTGTAGTTTTAGAAAGCATCTTTGTTCCTCTCCGTCATATATGACCATGTTATTAATCCTGAACACTGGACAAAAGACATGAGAGAAGATGCCCTTCAGCATGCAGAGCATTATAGTAGAGACCTGATTGTTGTTGACATCGGAGGTGACACTCGATTTACCACATTGGGCATAGTTAAACACATTGATACAAAGAATGTCACCATTCTAGACCAGTCACCTTATCAACCTGCCAAAGAAAAACAAAAGGAGCCTCTCTAGGAATGCAAAATTCTGGAGGGTGATGCAAAGGATCTCCCATTCCAGACAAATTATGAGGATAGATATGTTTTTGTTGGAAGGTTGTCCCTTAATTTTGTTTTGCTTTTTGTGTTACATTTATGTATTCATCTTACTTTTATTTATTCGTTTGTTGAAAAGCAAATACACAGGCTTCAACACTATTATTCCTCTTATAGACAAAGAAGTAGATGATGGATCATTTTAGCAACAATTTATGTTGTATGCCTATGATAATCAAGTTTGAGAGCTTCATGAGTAAGGAAACATCAAAATGACAATAGAAACTCATATGAGTGCTTTCTTCAGTTAATTTGCGCACATGTTTATGATACATGCCCCTGTTGATTACACACCACTTCTTTATTTATATTCCCTAATGATTTCAAGCAAACAGAGCTAAGAGACGAGAACAAAAGTCACCAAATGATAATATAAAAAAACTGCATGAATGAAGCTAAAAAGAGTCATGACTGTCAAATGGTTTGCATTTACTTTTCTTAAGGATTGATTACTGCATAGATTGTCTTCCCTTCTGATTGACATAAAAAATTTCCATGCTCAGTATGAACTTGAAAATTCTCTCAAAGAAAACACAAATGAAGTTTATATTGCATGATTTTTTCCATAAAAATTTTGTTTGGTGAGATTAAGGCAATGGCTTGAGCGTTTTGTAGAATGCATAACTACAAAGAAATGAAATTTAGATGTTCTATGTTTGTTTTATTTTGCAGACAATATACGACAGCAACGACCAAAGCGATGAGATCATGCATGATAGCGGCGTAGGAGTTTCCAATGGGAGCAAGGCAAGAAAAGGTAGAGGGAATACAAAGCGAACAACGTTCTTGATGAGGGATTTGACCACGGGGGATTGGATTCCAGAGGATCACTTCGACAAGACGAACATTCAAGAGCTCAAGCAGAAGCTCTTGTCCTCTAGAAAGTAGAAAAATGGGCATTATAAGAATAACTTAGTATTAACATGAGACTTAGAGTTGTTGGAAGGAGACATGGGGTTTCATTCAACGAACCTCTGACACATAACGTGCGTTCATGACATACTAGACAATACCCTTAATTTGACTACATATTGAAAAATACCTCTAAAAATCATAGTATTTAACCCCCCACCAATACAAACCCAATACACCTTCCCAATTTAAAAAACCCCTACTTTCACTAGATATTCTAGGTACATCTATTTTTTTCATTAACATTTTTTATACCCCTTTGTATTTTTCAATAACTTTGAGCTCCTTTTGTTATGCCTAAAAATATAAAAACGCTTTACCCCCGTATTATATGCTCAATATATTATGTCATTTTTTCCTCAATATATATCCCATAATATGAATGCACATGGTATGGTATTTCTCCCCTAGTGAAGCCCCTCGGAAGGAGACTAACATTAAGATGGGGTAAGGGACACTTGAAATTTCTAACACTTACTCATAATCTATGTTGTTGTAAATGTTTTCTAGATTAATAAATATATTTATATGCTCACTACCTCCAATTTTAAAGTGTGATTTTGCTTGTGCTTTGACCTAAACTATTATTGAACCATTTTTACGCTGAATCTGGGAGCAAAAAATAAAATATAGGGTGGAGAATATTCATCTCAAGTCTTTGCTGATTTATTTTATTCCAATGTATTTTTCTTATTTATATTTTTAATTTATTTTCTTAAATTGACAAGATTACTTGTAAAGAATACTCACTAGCGATTAGTGAAACCAAACTAATAGTGTATTGGAGTTAATAAATGAGGATGTTTTGTATTCCATCTCGTGGGTCATATTTGGATGATATAATTGGAATTCATGGGCTTACCCTCAGTGATACTTGTGACCATTTTCCCCTAGATGGGACTCCAATTTCAATTTGTTTATGTTATAGCTCAGCTGATGTCTACATATGATATTTTTTTCCTCCCAAACCAATACCTTCCATGAAAAAATTAATCCTTTTAATGACCAAATGTATATATTACGATATTATGTTTATTTAATTAAGTGTTGAAATTCGACATATGGTTAAGCTTAGAGTTTTTTTAATGGATTTTATATGTGTTGGATTTATGAAATAACATGGTTTACAAGGGATAATAGTGTGAGATTTCTGTTTTCCTTCATTTATGGCTCCAAACCGTCTTATTGATTGGTTGAGATATTCTTGGAATCATGCTTCTGTTGATTGATGAAGATATCTAGCATGTTGCCAACAATATTAGATGTATCTTGAGATTAAAAATCTTGGAAGAGGTAAGATCATCCTCTCACTCAATTTTCACTATAGATTTGAATATAAATTCAAGGAAAATGTTCCCATCTCAAAACACATCCCATTTGAAGTGGAATGACATGGTTTTCCAACTAATTTTAGAGATCCTCAAGGTAGCCATGAATTGGGGAGGCTTTAAATGCATGAGACAACTTCCAAAATTGTATAAAAATGTTGACATAAGTATTGGGTTCTCCAAATTTTACCTCGGGAATCCAATGTCATTTCTATATTTAAAGAGAGTTTATGAGCTATCAAAGGTTAGCTAGAACAAGTTGTAAGTCATTTTCTTTTGACAATATCAAAGTAAATTTAAAGTCCTTCATAATACCATTTTTTTCAAGTCGAGTTTCTTATTGTAATTTTGTTTTTCTCTTAAGGGTTTGACCTCGTTGCTTGCTTTGAGGTTTGGCCCACTCTAAATTTGTGATGAAGGTGAACTCCATTCTGATTATAGATTAGATATGGTTTTTATATTATTATTTTTTATGGTTGTAATTTTCCTTTTGCATCCTCTTTATTTTACTTGTTATTTAATTCCACGAGGTCTTCATTGGAGGAGCAATACCATACCATGCACGTTCATATTGGGGGATATATATTGAGGAAAAAATGACATAATATATTGAGCATATAATAGGGGTAAATGGTTTTTATGTCGGCAAGTATAAAAAATGGAGCTGAAAGTCAATGAAAAAATATAAAGGGCTATAAAAAAAGGTTAATGAAAAAATGGATACCTACAATATCTAGTGAAAGTAGGGGTTTTTTAAATTGGGAAGATGCATTGGGTTCATATTGGTAGGGGGTTAAATAATGTGATTTTTAGAGGTACTTTCCAGTATGTAGTGAAATTAAGGGTATTGGTATGCTACGAACACACATGATATGTCACAGGTTCATTGAGTGAAGCCCTCATGTTTAATTGCTTTAGTTTGGTGCTTTCATTCGCAATTATTCTTTGCTTTCATGTATTCATCGTACTAATTTTACTTTATGATGTTTAGTACTTCGAGGAATGTTTAATGGAATCTCTATGATTATTGAATTTAGGCTTTTGTGATCCATATCAATTTAGAGAAGAATCTTCGGCGAAAATCACATAGAGATAATTTTTTCGACGCGTTTCGAACCAACCAGTGTGGTTCATCATCAGGACAAGTTGAATGAGCAGATCCTATGCATTATAAATAGATCAGGCAGAATATCCAGGTATTCTAGTCGTTACCTGGATATTCTACCCGATCTATTTATAATGCATAGCAAGATCTGCTCATTCAACTTGTCCTGATGATGAACCACACTGGTTGGTTCGAAACGCGCTGACAAAATTATCTCTATGTGATTTTCGCTGAAGATTCTTCTTTAAATCTCTATGATTGTTAATGGTTGTAAGGATTGAATGATCTAGCATAAAATTTAGGATCTTTGTTTCACTAATACATTCACCTAAAATCTTCACCCAAGAACAATATTCTAAGACCTCTCTCTTCCATTTTACATTGTTAAGGGAGTCCAAGGGTGATGATCATGCACTCAATGGGATGAAGAATCAAGGGGATGAACTATCAAAGCTTAAAATCTTCTCAGTTGATATGGAATAGATGTATTTCTACATATTATTCATATGAATAAAGGATATTTTAGCAAGCCAAGACTTTGTGGTTATGCATGTAGTGTATAGCTCCTAATAAGTTTGCATGAACCCTTGTTTGATCATTAAAGTGAAGTTGAGGGATTTAGTAGATATATTGTTGTAATTCTTTGGCCCATTATGTTTTGGCATTATCGTTGAGAGGGTGTCAAAAATATAGTTTGATTAACTTTCTTAAATTATGGTTATAAAATGTGGTAGTAGTATAGTTGAAGGTGAAACGATTTTAAGCATCTCTGCATTGTTTTTTTTTGTAGTTTTTAGATGCATGCATCAATAACCTAACTATGTCTCACAACAAACTTTGAAAACAAGTGAAGGGTAAGTGGTAATTTCCACATGAAGAAGAGAAAACTTTGCTACATTACTTTGAGTTTGCATTAGTATAAGTCTTTTTGGTTTTAAAAGTCTAGTTTGATTATATAGTGCGTGTTTTACCTTTGTTATTTCTATCAAAAATTCATATGCACATCATTATTCTTTGTTAATTTGACTTGCATACTCATTTGATAAATAACTGAAGGGGCTTCCAAAACCATTTTATTTTCACCTCTCTCCATCAGTATACCATTATTTTTATTCACCCATCTATCCATCTAACCTCCTCGTATTCCCTCTTATTCGTCAATTCTCTCTATCTACCTTTGTTTCCTCTTCATATTTATACTATTAATCATTTCCTTTATCTTCCTCTTTTACCCCTTTCCTACTAATTTCACCTTTCATCCCCTTACTTTATTATCACTAGTTTTTTCTTCATCTCATTCAAATCTTCGCCACATTCATCCCTTAAGTTTCTTTGTATTTCCCTTCTCTACTTATCTCCATCTCATCTTGCATTCTTCACCTTATACTTTGAGCCTTACCCCTTCTACTCCATATTATAAAATATTTTCCAACCATCAAAACATTCACCTCAAAAACCCTCTCAGATACCCATTCAAAACATATTGTAACTACACATGTAATCTATTTTTTCTTAAAGTTTTATTGGTTGTAATGGTAATGCATACTATTTAATGTTTGGATGTTAAATCATGTGTTGGTTTTTAATACCATAAAATTATTGCAATGTCAATGCCTTGTGTTTCCATAACATAGGAGATGAGAAACAAAGTGCATTTCATTAGCCATAGAAAGTCAAAATAGACACGCCAATTATTTCTAGATATGTCTTCTAACATCCTCTATACTTCAATTAGTTTTGGGACAATAATGAGTCATTCTCCTTTCTAAATGACCTCTCACTACATCCTTAGCATTTTCTTCCACCTTACACCAAGACAACAATAAATAGGCCTAAATGACAAAAATATATTAAGATGGTGAATCCATGGATCTCTCTAGGCTATCATCAACCACATTTTGAATATTTGTGAAAAAACTAAGCTAAAACTACTAAAAACATCATAAGAATAACCATATTTTGAGGGGGGAATGGAGAGATTTTTCATAACCTATTTCTATGGCATAAATCCCTCTAATTCTAGTTTTTAGAATCGCTCCATTTTGATATTGTATGAAAGAGTGATTGCTTGTTTCAAATATGTATTATTACAATTTTGCATGTTGGCAAATTTTACATAGTAGTTTAAAAACTTTTTATAACTTGTTTTTAATGGAAATATTACTACGAATGATTTCATATTCTATTAGAATCATGCCAATTTGTCATCATTTGACAGATTTATTCCCATAAATATAGTTATTGGTCCAAGCCAGAGAAACTATAAATAACTCTAACATGTGGGTTGTTTCTTAGAATATTTTACATACACTTTCAAAACATACTTTCACTAAATATTTCCCAAGAAAACTACTTCTAAGTGGCTTTTGAATTACTCCAGTATGATGTCATACAAAAATATTTTTATCATCATTGTCATTAGCTAATTTAGGCTAACTATGACTTCTCAACATATTAAAATGAAAAACCACTTCATGGCTCATTTTCATATCTATTTTATATGTATTGTTTGTGATAATCTTCAAACTTACTAGAAGAAGAAAGTCCTCACATATCTCTTCTTCCATAATATCACCATGTATTGGTTTTTAATACCATAAAATTATTGCAATGTCAATGCCTTGTGTTTCCATAACATAGGAGACGAGAAACAAAGTGCATTTCATTAGCCATAGAAAGTCAAAATAGACACGCCAATTATTTCTAGATATGTCTTCTAACATCCTCTATACTTCAATTAGTTTTGGGACAATAATGAGTCATTCTCCTTTCTAAATGACCTCTCACTACATCCTTAGCATTTTCTTCCACCTTACACCAAGACAACAATAAATAGGCCTAAATGACAAAAATATATTAAGATGGTGAATCCATGGATCTCTCTAGGCTATCATCAACCACATTTTGAATATTTGTGAAAAAACTAAGCTAAAACTACTAAAAACATCATAAGAATAACCATATTTTGAGGGGGGAATGGAGAGATTTTTCATAACCTATTTCTATGGCATAAATCCCTCTAATTCTAGTTTTTAGAATCGCTCCATTTTGGTATTGTATGAAAGAGTGATTGCTTGTTTCAAAATATGTATTATTAAAATTTTGCATGTTGGAAAATTTTACATAGTAGTTTAAAAACTTTTTATAACTTGTTTTTAATGGAAATATTACTACGAATGATTTCATATTCTATTAGAATCATGCCAATTTGTCATCATTTGACAGATTTATTCCCATAAATATAGTTATTGGTCCAAGCCAGAGAAACTATAAATAACTCTAACATGTGGGTTGTTTCTTAGAATATTTTACATACACTTTCAAAACATACTTTTACTAAATATTTCCCAAGAAAACTAATTCTAAGTGGCTTTTGAATTACTCCAGTATGATGTCATACAAAAATATTTTTATCATCATTGTCATTAGCCAATTTAGGTTAACTATGACTTCTCAACATATTAAAATGAAAAACCACTTCATGGCTCATTTTCATATCTATTTTATCTGTATTGTTTGTGATAATCTTCAAACTTACTAGAAGAAGAAAGTCCTCACATATCTCTTCTTCCATAATATCACCATGTATTGTAGGACAAGTACTAGCTTTCTTTAGATCACTAAGAGGTCAACAAGGTTAACTATGAATAAGTGATTTACAAAAGTTACATGAATTTGGATTAAAAAAGGTAAAACACCAAGTGTTAAAAAAAATACAAGAAAGAGAAATGATTGGTTTTGGAGCACAAGTTACCGATCCAAAAATGACGAATATCATGAAGAGTACTTCCACAACCAACAAGAATGAAGGAAATTCCTACCTTCCAATACAATGAAATGAAGACAATTAAAATAAAGTATAAAATATATCGTGAAAAAAAAAAAAAAAAAAAAAAAAAAAAAAAAAAAAACAAAAAACAAAACAAAACAAAACAAAACAAAAAAAACAAAACAAAACCAAAAAAAAAAAAACAAACAAACAAACAAACAAACAAACCTCTTAAAGGCATCTAGGATAGGTCTTGAAAACCTCTTTAAGGCAAGCCTAGGTTTGTAGAATAAAAAAATTTAGATAATTTCTAGATGATTGTTTAATAAAGTCTTTGTTATTGCTAATAGTGGATTGAATGATCTAGCAGTGGCAATTGGATCCTAGTTACATTAATACATTCAACTAAGCTCTTCACCCATAAAAAATGATCCTAGATTGGTCTCTGCCATTAAATATTGTCAAGGAAGTAAGAGTGAAGACGTTGAATTCAATGGGACGAAAATCAAGGTGATAAACTAAATATCTTAAATTAGTGTAATTTTTTTTTTATTAATGTAAATTAAATATCGTCTATAAGTGGTAGTTGAAAACAATTAGCAAAAAACAGATTGATAAATCCTTGTCTATCCAAATGATACTAAATTCAATGTTTACAAAGTTTATAAATTAATAAATCCTTGTGTACCCCTACATGTTTCACTAGCCAAACTAATTTTTTGTAAAATATAATTACTTACATATTATTTATACAAATAAAATGCATCTCAATAAATTTAAAATATATATATATAACCCATCTTAAATTTATAAGTTTTTGAATTGATAATTATAAGAACAAATAATAACCATTATTGCAATTCTTTAACTCATCATAATGCAATAAACTAAACAACTAACATTTTAATTATTCAAAATATCTCCTATTTTCTATACGCACCTCAACTTTGTCCCTTAACATTTCCCTTGTGTCGGAATGATGGTCTCTAATTAGGGGAAACATTTAACAAGAGAGCAAAGGAATTGCAATATTCATTTTCTTGAGAGTTTAAAATAGAGAATATTTTTTATGGATAACATCTTCCATGATAGTGTCGTAGCTCCATGAACCATGATAGTAACACTGATCTAATTAAAAAAAAAAAACACTGGCATCACTGTAGGAGGTAGCATTCCATGTTACCATCCTTGGCCATTAATCCTTTCCAAATATTTAAATGTTCCATTTAAAATATAAAAAGTGAGACCTACAGCTTTCAATATAGTCATGGTTGCAGTATTTGGAGCTCAACAATAGAGTCAAATGCTATCGATCTTCAATAAATATTTCTCCATGTTTATGTAAACAAATCCTGGGATATGATGACATTAATTGTGCTTTGTTTGCTATGTTTTGTAAACAAATCCTTGGATGTAATGATAGTAAATGTACTCAGTTTTCTTCAGCTCTAGTATCAAGGGATATATAAATGTTTCTTCAGCTCTAGTATCAAGGGATATATGTTTTTAGGATTAATCATAATTTGTTAAAATATTTCAAAATTTACAATTTAAATTAAATTTAATTATTAATATAATAGAAATAACAATTTAATTTATTAAAATATTTTAAAAATTTGTAATCTAATTAAAACTAATTATTAAATTTTTATCGTAACCATTATATAAGTGAAATTAATTCTCTAGTTTATTAAAATATTTCAAAATCTACAATTCATGGAATCACGGGGGATTCACTGCGGGAGCAATACTATAGCACGTGGGTTTATATTGAAGATATATAATGAGGAAAAAATGACATAATATACTGGGGATATATAGGGAGTAAAAGGTTTTTATATTGACAGGTATAAAAAATGGAGCTCAAAGTTAATAAAAAAATATAAAAGGGTATAAAAAATGTTAAAAAAATGGATACTTACAATATCTAGTGAAAGTAGAGGGTTTTTAACTTGGAAATGTATATTGAGTTTATATTGGTAGGGGGTTAAATAATATGATTTTTAGAGATATTTTCCAATATGTACTCGAATTAAAGGTATTGTTTAATGTGTAATATGTTAGAGGTTCATTGAATGAACCTCCAGTACTACAATCTAACTAAAACTAAAAATTATCGTAAATTATTATACAAGTGAAATTAACTATTATCATAACCATTATATAAATGAAATTAACCATTTAACTTATTAAAATATTCTGAAATCTACAATCGGAACTAAAACTATATAATAAGCATTTCGAAATGACACACCTCTTCCATGAAAGCCATAAAACGAGAATTCCCCACGTCCAGAGAGATAGCTTGGCAGATATGGTGAGTGTTCTCTTCAATAAGTTGCAGAATTCCATGGAGCTGCTCTTTTCTCCAACTCATGATGCGCCCTTCCTCTTCATCTCCTTTCAGAAGACGACGTTTATGTCGACGCCGCAGCCTTCTGAAGTCCACTGCGTCCATCACCACGGCTATGCAGGCTTCTCCTCCTTTCTTTCCTTCATAGATTTATTCGTTCGCTAAAGAATCGGCGAAGTTGGTGAGAATGTAGGTAGGTGGTTGGCGCAGCAACCTCACGTTGTCCGGTGCCCAGTCATTTTATGTCAGTTAGCTTATTCGATGATCATAATTTCTTGCCTTTAAAGGCTTCATTCCATCCGACGTATGCCCTTGACCACGCACTTGTTTCATATATATATTTACTTTGTGTTTTTCACTTCTTTAAAAAATAAAATCGTTGTATATATATGGATGGATTTTGACCCATATTATTTATATAAGGATATTCTTTGATATATATATATATATGTATGGGATTTTGACTAATATTTTTCCAGGTCTTTAGTAGAGATTGGGCCAAGAATTATAAGAATGCTTCAAATATATATAATTGTAATTTTTAATTATAACAAGATATTTGTATTAAGCAAAAACGTGTGGCTCAAACTTGTAGCTAAAAATAAATACTATAAGGAAAAATCTATTTTTCACGCAACAAAAAAAGAAGAGGGGAGATACAATACTAGACTTTTTGAGATTTAAACATACTATTTTTTGGGAACAAGAGTAGATTTTTAAAAATTGCTTGCACAAAATGGTACATGTTAATTTTTGCAATTGCAGTAAAACTCTACATTGGACAACTCAAATCACTGAGATGATGCTTGTATTAAATTCCTCTTTTCGAGAGAACCAAAATGGACCTAAAGATCACTTGATTCGGTCAAGTGGAAGTTAAGTTTTAAATCATTTTATTAATACATTCATTATGGAATGGGTCGTCCCTAACCACTTGCATAACTGCTTGGGTCATTCTTCACCCCAAGTAAACCCTCAACACAACCTATAAAAGGAAGCGACCGCAAGCTCATTTGTATATACACTCAAGTTATGTTTTTATTCTTCTACTTTGTCTCGGCTCGCACAGGTTCATCAGCGGAAGTCCTCATCGGGTCTGAGATCACACGCAAAAAGTTCACTCTCAGTTAGGGTTTTTTGGATCTTGGTCGCTAGCAAAGATCTGAAGATTTTTGTCCATGGTTATTGGCACATAGTGGGCAAGGGAGCGACTTTGACACCTTGGTCACTCAAAGGTAGTTTAGAGGGAGCGACTTTCGATTCAGAGGCAAATCAAAAGGTTCTAATCCCTAGTCTCTCGCTTCAGATAACCTAGGTAGCGACTTTGTCATTACAGTCGCTCGGATAGCACTGCGAGGGTGCGAATTTGACTTGTTGATCGCTCAGACAGCCCGGCAAGAGAGTGGCTGTGGTTCTTTTCTATTCAAGGCCATAGTTATAGGCACAGAGACATCTTGGGAGCGACTTTGTCATTACACTCGCTCGAATACTATCTTCGTGAGTGCGACTTTCAGGTTTTCAGTCGCTTACAAACAATATTTATGAGAGTGACCCAGTTCAAATCTAGATTTTTGGCATCTTGGCATCAGTGATCTGTGGATCTAGGTTTCTCTGTTGCAGATCAATAGATCTAAGTTTGTATGTTGTTATAACAGATCTGTAAATTCATAGATTTGGTTTATTATTACTTGTTGTTAATCATATGTACATGGCTCATTGTACTCACTATTGTAACTTTTTATGACGATCTACTAAAGAAGAAGATTTGAAAGGGTTTTTCCCTGGTCTTGCACCAATCTGTTGTCTATTATGGTTGTGTGTTGTTGTCTTCTCTATCACTCTTATATTAATCATTCTTCAATTATGTTTACGATTGATTATACTGCTAATAGTTGGATGCATTATAATGAAAAGGATAAATTGGGCTAAAGTAACTGATACAACATTGAACAATTACAAAACTTAACATGGAATCAGAGCAAGGTTAAAGTGAAGCCCAAGAGAAGACAAGTCTTGAAGCCCTCTCCTTCATAAAGCAAATCGCCTGATTCAAAGTCAAGATTTCGTCCTGTACTTTGAAGGAGCATGAAAAGCTAGGTGATGCATCAAACTTTGCTGCATGGAAAGTCAGATTATAGATCATAGCCGAAAAACCATGATGTGTTGGAATATATTCAATGAAGAATACTCGAGCCTTCACAAGATGCTTTCGCTACACTCAAGAACAGGTACAAGAAAGGTGAGTCTAAAGCAAACAAAATTATAGCTAATGGTTTACAGGATCATTTACTTGCTTATGTTGGGAATTTAAGAAAGTCCAAAGATATGTATGAAAAGATAACTGGCATGTATGAAGTCAAAAACCTAAATGAGATCATTACCTTGAAAGATCAACTCAAGGAAATCAAGATGAACAAAGGAGAAATTTTTCCATCTTACATTATGAGGATCTATCGTCTTAGAGATCAATTGCGAAGAGTTGGAGAAAATATACCTGACAGGGAACTGGTAATATTGATTCTTAGAGGTCTCCCCTCTAATTGGGAAACCTTCATTACTACCATCAGCAATAACAATGTCCTTCTGACATATGATGAGATCGTGGGAAAACTCACTCAAGAAGAATCCAGATTGATAGCAAGAGGAAGAATTCAAAAGCATGAAGAAGGAGAACCTGCAGCATAAATATCTCATGGAAAAAGGAAGAAGAAAAGAGGAAGTTTTTCAAGGAAACCTCCCCTTTCAAAACTTAAAAAGAAAGAATGACAAATCGACATCTCAAATTGAGTGCTTCAATTTTCATAATAGAGGTCATTATGCACGAAATTGTCGCAAGAAAGGGAAGAGATCACATTGCAACTATAATAACAAAGGAAGAAAAGACTATCAAAGAAAGAATTGTGACAAAAGAGATGAGGGAAGAAGAAGAGACTCCTCAAGCAACTGTGACGAACATTATCCTCCTCAAAATAAGTAAAGGGCACCTAGGATTAATGAAGAATTTGGTATCTGTATTTACACCGGAAGACAAAGGGATGAGGGTTGCCTTCATCAAAGGGAATGTTCTATATTTGCCTGTTGATTCATCTATGCAAGATGCTTTTACACCAGGATCGAGATTTGAAGGACTGTATAGGGTCATAGGAAGACCTTTCATTGCATTGGCCCATAATACAAATTACTTGAGCGAATTATGGCACCACAGATTGGCTTATCTTCACTATGATGCACTTCCGAAATTGAAGAAATTCGCCTTTGGTATTCCTGATGTTCAAGCTCAACATGATTGAGTCTTCCTAGGTTGTGAAAGTGGAAATAAAAAAGGGGACTATTCCCCTCCAGTAAGAACAAAACTTATGACATTCTTCATCTCGTTCATTCTGATATATGTGGTCTAATGCCTGTGCATTCTGTTGGTGTTCATCTCTACTACATTACCTTTATTGACGACTTCTCAAGAAAGACATGGATATACTATCTTAAGCACAAGGATGAAGCCCTCAAAACTTTCAAGGAATTCAAAGCATTGATAAAAAATCAATCAGGTAAGAGAACCAAAGTCTTCAGGTACGACAATGGAGGAGAATACATGTCAAAAGAATTCATAACATTCTGCAATAAAGACAGAATCAAAAAGGAAAATGATTGTGCCATATACTCCTGCACAGAACGATCTCATTGAAAGAAAGAACATATCTATATTAGAAGTTTCTCGTGCTATGGTCCATGATCAAAAGATGCAAAAATTCTTTTGGGCCAAAGCTACATCTACTGTGGTATATGTTCAGAACAAGGTGCCTCAACAACCATTGTAAAACCAGACTCTTGAAGAAATATTCACAGGGATCAAGCCTGATATCAACCATTTTCGTGTATTGGGATGCCCAGTATATTTTACGTGTCGAAAGACAAAAGAAACAAATTGGAAGCTACTCGAAGAAAATGTACGTTTGTGGGTTATTGTTAAAATTCTAAAGCTTATAGAATTTATATTCATGATTAGAGAAAGGTCGAAATTAGCAAGGATGTAACATTTGATGATGATGCAACTCTTGGAAAAGAAAGAGATCTTCCTCAACCTCCTCCTTCCAAGGAATAGAATGATGACTGGGATATTATGGATGGTCCGACTGCACCTGAACTTGATATGTTTGATGATCCCATAGAGCCTATGGATCCATTAGATCCTCCTTCAAGCGATCCTCCCTCTAAGAAGATATAATCGTGGCTCCACGATACTTTACAGGATACTAAAAGGAATGTCCCCATCCACAGATCATTCAAAGAAAGGAAACAACCATGCAGTTATCAAGGATATTTTGTTGCACTGAGTACTATGATTCATGTCAAACTGTTCTCATTCGAAGAAGGAGTAAGAGAACAAGTTTGGAAGGATGTTATGGTTGAAGAATATGAATCAATTATGAAAAATGATGTCTCGGATATTGTACCTGGACCGAAAGGGAAGTATGTTGTGACTTCAAAATGGTTGTTTAAAATCAAGCATGGAAGTGATGGCAACATCGAGAAATATAAAGCAAGGTTCGTGGCTCATGGCTTCTCTCAGAAAGAGGGAGAATATTATGATGACATATTTGGTCCAATAGCTTAACACACAACCATCCGCTCTATAGTTTCCCTTGTTTCAAGTCAGGGATAGACTCTTCACCAGATGGATGTAAAGTCCACCTTCCTCCGTGGCATGTTATAGGAAGAGGTATATGTTGAAAAACCACAAGGATTTGAAGTGGAAGACTAGAAAACACATGTGTGCAGGTTGAAGAAGGAATTGTACGATTTGAAGCAAGCTTGCCGAACTTGGTATGCATGTATTGACAACTACTTAGTAAGTTGGGATTCACAAGAAGGAATATCGATCCCAACCTCTAATTCAAGGTAATCCAAGGTATGCCATTGATTCTAGTTTTGTATGTTGAAGATCTATTTTTTATAGGTAGTGAGCCTCTGATGATTGAATGTAAGAGGAAGCTAGCCTCTGAGTTTGAGATGAAAGACCTTGGTCTTATGCACTACTTTTTGGGCCTTGAAGTGTGGCAAAAGTTTGGTGAAATTTTCCTCTCGCAAGGGAAATACATTGTAAAGTTACTAGAAATATTTAGAATGATTGAATGTAAATCCATGGTCACTCTTATGGAAATAAATTTCAAGAAATTATGTGGAGATGTTGCAGGACCAGACTTAGAAAATCCATCTCAGTATAGACAATTGATTAGGGATCTCATGTTCCTTGTGAACACTCATCCAGATATATGCTATGTAGTAAACACTCTGAGTCAGTTTATGTTCGAGCCCCACCACTCACATTGGATAGTTTCTAGACACATATTGAGATACTTGCATGGGTCAATTACACTTGGCTTGAGATATTCTGTAGGAAATGTTAAGTTTCATGGATACATTGATGTTGATTGGGCTGGAAATACTTTCGATAGGAAAAGTACATCCAGATGTTGTTTTAGTCTTGGATCTTCCATGATATCCTGGATTAGAAAGAAACAAAATTTTGTAGCATTGAGCACAATCGAAGTAGAATATATTGCTACTAGCATGGCTAGTTGCGAGAAAGTATGGTTAAGAAAGCTCTTTGGAGAGTTGTTTGAGCAGGTCCTAGACACCACAATAATATATTGTGACAATAAGAGTGGGATCCATTTGGCAGAAAATCGTCTGTCCCATGACAGGTCCAAGCATATTGAAATTCATTATCACTTCATTTGAGATATGGCAAAGAGAGGAGTTGTCAAACTCCATCACATATCAACAGATGATCAAATTGAAGATATTCTCACCCAGGCATTACCAAAGAGAAAGTTCTCATTCTTTAGAGAACAACTTCGATTGATAGATGTAGCCACTCTGGATAAAGGGCAACATTGACCGAGGACACTGAGCATACTCCTCCCACCCTGCCTGAGCTCTGAGGGTGAGAAATTGAGATGGAAGGCACCTGGGGTTGAGGGAACTCTAGACAATAGGGCGGTACCCTATATGTTACCTATGGTTGAACAATGTTGCTCCCCTATCTTTATAGGATCAGAGAATGTTGCTCCCCTCTTGGTCTTTGTAGAGTATACCCCAGTTGGCATCATACCCTCAAGCAGGCCAACTTGATGGGAATATCGCTCCTCGTTTTGGCCATAGAGTTGAAAGTGTGCTTGGGGACAACCCAATTCGATTATGATGCAGGTGTTCTACTGTCGATGGGAAGATCAGTAGGTAATAGGATGGGTTGAGATAACCCGATATGATTCTGGGTAGAGAGTAAGCTCCCCAATGAGATTCCAGGGTTGAGGGTGTACTCCCCTGTGAGGATATTTATCCTATTTCTCGGTATGGGTGGAAGATATTTCCCCCCAATATGGTTCCAGGTTGAGATGTGCTCCTCGATTATATTCTCTTCAATGACGATTGATGATGATATTTCGAGTAGCATCCCTATAGTAGAGATTCCTGACAACAGCCTGATGGATAGAGGGTGGTAGACTAAGCTCCCCTCCAGTAACAAATTCTTCTTCTTTTAGATCAGATAAAGTTTCAGCAATTAGAGTTGAGCATAGATAGTCAAGCATTACAACAACTTGACAAGATGATGCAAAGATATGGATAAGTGGAATTCTCCCTAGTTGAGAGGGAGTGTTATTTTTTTCAATTATCGTAAAATTCCACATTTTACAGCTTAGATGACCAAGATGATGCTTGCGTTAAATTCCTCTTTTCGAGAGCACCAAAATGGACCAAAAGATCGCTTGATTCGATCAAGCGGAAGTTAAGTTTTAAATTATTTTATTAATTCATTCATTATGGAATGGGTGGCCCTAACCACTTGGGTAACTGCTTGGTTCATTCTTAAACCCAAGTAAACCGTCAAGATAGCCTATAAAACTAAGCGAACTCAAGCTCATTTGGATAGACACTCAACTTATGTGTTTATTCTTCTTCTTTGTCTTGGCTCACACAGGTTCATTAGCAAAAGTCCTCATCAGGTACGAAATCACATGCGAAAGGTTCGCTCTGGGTTAGGGTTTTTTAGATCTCGGTCATTGGCATTAATCTGAATTTTTTCGTCCATAGTCGCTGGCATAGAGTGGGCAAGCGAGCGAATTTGACACCCTAGTCGCTTGGAGACAGTTTATAGGGAGTGACTTTGGGTTCAGAGGCAGATAGGAAGGTTTTGATCCCCAGTCGATCACTTTAGGTAGCCCAAGGAGCGACTCTGTCGTTACAGTTGCTTGGATAACACTGCGAAGGTGCGAATTTGACTTGTTGGTAGCTCGTATATCCTAACAATAGTGAATTTGGTTATTTTCTGTTCAGGGCCATAGTCGCAAACACAGAGACCTCCTAGGAGTGACTTTGTTGTTATAGTCGCTCGGATACTGTCTTCATGAGTGCGACTTTGAGGTTTTTAGTCACTCACATATAGTATTGATGAGAGCAACCCAGTTCATATATGGAGTTTTGGCATCTCGGCATCAACAATCTATGGTTTACTTGCTGCAGATCGGTAGATCTAAGTTTCTCTGCTGTTATAACATATATGTAGATCTTTAGATCTGATTTATTGTTACCTGGTGTTGATCATATGTATTGGGCTCATTGTACTCATTGTTGTAACTTTTTATGAGGATCTACTAATGAAGAAGATTTGAAAGGGTTTCCCCCTTGCGGGGTTTTTCCTTGGTCTTGGACCAATCTACTGTGTCTTATGGTTGTGTGTTGTTGTCTTCTCTATCACTGCTTATATTTTTCATCCTTCAATTATGTTTACGATTGATTATAATTCTAATAGTTGGATGCAATGTTAATGAAAAGGATAAATTGAGCGAAAGTAACTGATACAACATTGAATAATTACAAAACTTAACATAGTATCAAATCGAGGTTAAAGTGAAGCACAAGAAAAGACAAGTCTTGAATCCCTCTCCTTTAGAAAGTAGATTGCCTGATTCAAAGTCAAGATGTCATCCTCTACTTTTAAGGAGCTTGAAAATCTAGGTGATGCATAAAACTTTGTTGCATGGAAAGTTAGATTGGCGATCATAGCCTACAACCATGATGTGCTGGAATATATTCAACGAAGTATACCCGAACCTTCAGAAGATGCTTCCGCTACACTCAAGAACATGTACAAGAAAGGTGAGTCTAAAGCAAAGAAAATTATAGCTGATGGTTTATAGGATCATTTACTTGCTTATGCTGGGAATTTAAGAAAGTCCAAAGATATTTATGACAAGATAATTGGCATGTATGAAGTCAATAACCTAAATGAGGTCGTTACCTTGAAAGATCAAGTCAAGGAAATCAAGATGAACAAAGGAGAAATTTTTCAATCTTACATTATGAGGATCTCTCGTCTTAGAGATCAATTGCAGAGAGTTGGTGAAAATATACGTGGCAGGGAACTAGTTATAGTGACTCTTAGAAGTCTCCCCTCTATATTGGAAACCTTCATTACTACCATCAGCAATAACAATGTCCTTCCGACATATGATGAGATCGTGGGAAAACTCAGTCAAGAAGAATCCATATTGATAGTAAGAGGAAGAATTCAAAAGCATGAAGAAGGAGAACCCGCAGCATACATCTCTCATGGAAAGAGGAAGAAGAAAAGAGGAATTTCTTCAAGGAAACCCTCCCTTTTAAAACTCAAAAAGAAGGAATGACAAATCGACATCTCATATTGAGTGCTTCAATTGTCATAATAAAGGTCATTATGCATGAGATTGTCCTGAGAAAGGGAAGAGATCATGCTACAACTACAATAACAAAGGAAGAAAAGACTATCAAAGAAAGAATTGTGACAGAAGAGATGAGGGGAGAAGAAGAGACTCCTCACGCGGTTGTGAAGAACATTATCCTCCTCAAAACAAATAAAGGGCACCTAGGATTAATGAAGAATCTGGTATCTATATCTGCACTAGAAGACAAAGGGATGAGGGTTTCTTTCATCACAAGGAAAGTTCTATTTTGGCTTGTTGATTCATCTACGCAAGATGCCTTTACACTGGAATCGAGATTTGAAGGACTCGATAGGGTCACAAGAATACCTCTCCTTGCATTGGCTCATAATAAAAATTACTTGAGCGAATTATGGCATCGCAAACAGGCTCATCTTCACCATGATGCACTTCCGAAAATTGAAGAAATTGGTCTCTGCCATTCCCGATGTTCAGGATCAACATGATGGAGACTGCCCAAGTTGTGAAAGTGGAAATAAAAGAAGGGGACCATTCCCCTCCTGTAAGAACAAAACTTATGACATTCTTCATCTCATTCATTATGATATATGTGGTCTGATGTCTATGCATTCTGTTGGTGGTCATCTCTACTACATTTCCTTTATTGACGACTTTTCAAGAAAGACTTGGATATACTATCTTAAGCACAAGGATAAACCCTTCGAAACTTTCAAGGAATTCAAAACATTGATCTAAAATCAATCAGGTAAGAGAATCAAAGTCTTTAGGTCTAACAATTGAGGAGAATACATGTCAAAAGAATTCATAGCATTCTTCAAGAAAGAAGGAACCAAAAAGGAAAATGATTGTGCCATATACTCCTGAACAGAACGGTATCACCGAAAGAAAGAACAAATCTATATTAGAAGTTTCCTGTTCTATTCTCCATGATCAAAAGATGCCAAAATTCCTTTGGGCTGAAGCTACATTTACTGTGGTATATGTTCAGAACAGCGTGCCTCATCAAGTGTTGGAAAACAAGACTCTTGAAGAAATATTCATAGGGATCAAGCCTGATATTAGCCATTTTCATGTATTTGGATGCCAAATATATTTTCACATGCCGAAAGACAAAAGAAACAAATTGGAAACTATTGGCAGAAAAGGTAAATTTGTGGGTTATTGTGAAAATTATAAAGATTATAGAATTTATATTCCTGGTCAGATAAGGGTCAAAATTAGCAATGACGTAACATTTGATGAAGATGCAACTCTTGGAAAAGAAAGAGATCTTCCTCCACCTCCTCTTTCCAAGGAAGAGAATGATAATTGGCATATTATGAATGGTTTGGCTACACTTGAACCTGATATGGTTGACAATCCCATAGATCCTATGGATTTGTTAGATCCTCCTTCAAGTGATCCTCCCTCTAAGAAGAGATCATCGTGGCTCTACAATACTTTATGGGATACTAACAGAAATGTCCCCATCCACAGATCATTCAAAGAAAGGAAACAACCGTGTAGGTATCAGGGATATGTTGTTGCAATGAGTATTATGATTCATCTCGAACCATCCTCATTTGAAGAAGAAGTAAAAGAACACGTTTGGAAGGATGCTATGGCTAAAGAATATGAATCAATTATGAAAAATGAGGTCTCAGATATTGTACCTAGACCGAAAGGGAAGTCTGTTGTGACTTTAAAATGGTTGTTTGAAATAAAGCATGGAAGTGATTGCAACATCGAGAAATATAAAACAAGGTACATGGCTCGTGGCTTCTCTCAGAAAGAGGGAAAACATTATGATGGAATATTTGCTCCAATAGCTCAATATACAACCATCCGCTCTATAGTTTCCCTTGTTGCAAGTCAGGGATGGACTCTTCATCATATGGATGTAAAGACCACCTTCCTCCATGGCATGTTATAGGAAGAGGTATATGTTGAACAATCACAAGGATTTGAAGTGGAAGATCGGAAAACACATGTGTGCAGGTTGAAAAAGGCATTGTATGGTTTGAAGCAAGCTCCCCAATCTTGCTTTTCACGTATTGATAGCTACTTAGTGAAGCTGGGATTCACAAGTAGAAATGTTGATCCCAACCTCTACTTCAAGGTAATCCAAGGTATGTCATTGATTTTGGTTTTGTATGTTGATGATATATTTTTGACAAGTAGCGAGCCTCCGATGATCGAATGTAAGAGGAAGCTAGCCTCTACGTTTGAAATGAAAGGCTTTGGTCTTATGCACTACTTTTTTGGCCTTGAAGAGTGGCAAAAGAATGCTGAAATTTTCCTCTCGCAAGGGAAATACATTTTAAAGTTACTGGAAAGATTTGGAATGACTGAATCTGAATCCATGGTCACTCTTATAGAAATAAATTTCAAGAAATTATGTGGAGATGTTGCAGGACCAGACATAGAAAATAGATCTTAGTATACACAACTATTTGGGGCTTTGATTTTCCTTGCAAACACCCATCCAGGTATATGTTATGCAGTAAACACTTTGAGTCGGTTTATGACTGAGCCCCACCACTCACATTGGATAGTTGCTAGACACATATTGAGATACTTGCATGGGTCAATTAGACTTGGCCTGAGATATTTTGTTAATCTTCATGGATATACACTGATGTTGATTGGGTCGGAAATACTTTCGACAGGAAAAGTACATTCGAATGTCGTTTTAGCCTTGGATCTGTCATGATATCCTGGATGAGAAGGAAACAAAAGTCTGTAGCATTGAGCACAGATGAAGCAGAATATATTGCCACTAGCATGGCTAGTTGCGATGCATTATGGTTAAGAAAGCTCTTTGGAGAGTTTTTTGAGCAGGTCCTAGACACCACAGTAATATACTGTGAAAAAAAGAGTGGGATCCATTTGGTAGAAAACCCTATGTTCCATGACAAGTCCAAGCATATTGAAATGACTTCATTTGAGATATGGTGCAAAGAGGAGCAATCAAGCTCCATCACATATCAACAAATGATCAGATTGCGGATATTCTGACCAAGGCATTACCAAAGAGAAAGTTCTCATTCTTCAAAGAACAACTTGTTGGATGTAGCCCCTCTAGATAATGGGCAATGCTGATTGAGGACATTGAGAGTACTCTTCACACCCTAACTGAGCTCCCAGGGTGAGGAATTGAGATAGAGGGCTCCTGGGGTTGAGGGAACTCTAGAAAATAGGGTGGTACCCTATCTGCTACCCAGGGTTGAAGATAGTTGCTCCCCTATATTTATAGGGTCAGAGAATGTTGTTCCCCTCTTGGTCTTTGTAGAGTATACCCCAGTCGGCATCATACCGTAAAGAAGGCCAACTTGATGGGAATACCGCTCCTAATTTTGGCCAACGAGTTGAGAGTGTATTGGGGTGTACAATCCAAGTCGATTATGATGAGATCACAAGCGAAAGGTTCAATCTGTATTACGGTTTTCTGGATCTTGGTCACTGGTACATATATGAATTTTTTCGTCCATATTCGCTGGTGCATATGGGCAAGGGAGCGAATTTGACACCCTGGTCGCTAGGAGGTAGTTTAGAGGGAGCGAATTTGGGTTCAGAGGCAGATCAGAAGGTTTTGATCCCTAGTCGCTCGCTTTAGGTAGCCCAGGGAGTGAACCTACCATTATATTTTCTCGGATAGCACTGCAAGGGTGCAACTTTGACTTTCTTGTTGCTTGGATAGCCCGACAAGAAAGCGACTTTGGTTCTTTTCTGTTTAGGGCCATAGTCGCGGGCAGAGAGACCTCCTGGGAGCAACTTTGTTGTTATAGTCGCTCGTATACTGTCTTCATGAGTTCGACTTTGAGGTTTTCAGTCACTCACAGACAGTATTGATGAGAGAAACCCAGTTCAGATCTAGAGTTTTGGCATTTCGACATCAGTGATCTATGGATCTAGGTTTCTCTGCTGCAGATCAGTCGATCTAAGTTTCTCTGTTGTTATTGTAGGTTTTAGCCCCATACAAAAATTACCCACATATGAATTCTAAAACAGAAAATAAACAATGGCGAGACCATAACACATAAAACAAATATACACATAGATTTTCCCCTGGATCCAAAAATCGGGACTACTAGATTGATCTTTCATTATGTTCCTTTCAATGTTACAATACATATATATACATGCCGAAACATCCATAAACCCCAATCCATTAACCATGGATTAGAACATAACCGTAGTTCCCTTGACCGGATCTACAAAATACCATGGACCGAAAACCATCATGGCCAAAACCATGTGTGAAAACCATGCACAAAACCATAGGTAGGTTGGCCCACCTAACACAACCTAACAATTATAACATGTATGTAGATCTCTGGATCTAAATTTTTGTTACCTGCTGTTGATCATATGTATTGGGCTCATTGTACTCATTGTTGTAACTTTTTATGACAATCTACTAAAGAAGAAGATTTGAAAGGGTTTCCCCCTTGTGGGGTTTTGCCCTAGTTTTGGACCAATATTTTGTCTCTTATGGTTGTATGTTGTTGTCTTCTCTATCACTGCTTATATTGTTCATTCTTCATTATGTTTACCATTGATTATATTGCTAATAGTTGGATGCGTTGTTAATGAAAAGGATAAATCGGGCTAAAGTAACTGAAACATTAGTGAAAATTTATAAAATTTAAAATGGTATCAGAGCAAGGTTAAAGTGAAGCCTAAGAGAAGACAAGTCTTGAAGCCCTCTCCTTCAGAAATTAGATCACCTTATTCAAAGTCAAGATATCGTCCTCTACTTTCAAGGAGCATGAAAAGCTAGGTGATGCATCAAACTTTGTTGCATGGAAAATCAGATTGGAGATCATAGCCGACAACGATGATGTGCTAGAATATATTCAATGAAGTATACCTAAGCCTTCATAATATGATTCCGCTACACTCAAGAATAGGTACAAGAAAAGCAAATTATAGTTGATGGTTTACACGAACATTTACTTGCTTATGTTGGGAATTTAAGAAAGTCCAAAGAGATGTATGACAAGAAAACTAGCATGTATGAAGTCAATAATATAAATGAGATCATTACCTTGAAAGACCAACTCAAGGAAATCAAGATGAACAAATGAGAAATTGTTCAATCTTACATTATGAGGATCTCTCGTCTTAGAGATCAATTGCAGAGAGTTGGAAAAAATATACCTGACACAGAACTGGTAATAGTGACTCTTAGAGGTCTCCCCTCTATTTGGGAAACCTTCATTACTACCATTAGCAACAAAAATGTCCTTCCGACATATGATGAGATCGTGGGAAAACTCACTCGAGAAGAATCTAGATTGATAGCAAGAGGAGGAATTCAAAAGCGTGAAGAAGGAGAATCCACATCATACATCTCTCATGGAAAAAGGAAGAAGAAAAGAGGAAGTTCTTCAAGGCAACCCCCCCTTTCAAAACTCAAAAATAAGGAATGATAGATCGACATCTCATATTGAGTGCTTCAATTTTCATAAGAAAGGTCATTATGCACGAGATTGTCCCGAGAAAGGGAAGAGATCATGCTACAACTACAATAACAAAGGAGGAAAAGACTATTAAAGAAAGAATAATGACATAAGAGATGAGGGAAGAAGAAGAGACTCCTCAAGCGACCGCGAATAACATTATCCTCCTCAAAAGAAGCAAAGGGCACCTAGGATTAATGAAGAATCCAATATTTGTATCTGCACTAGAACACAAAGGGATGAGGGTTGCCTTCATCAAAGGGAAAGTTCTATCTTGGCCTACTGACTCATTTATGCAAGATGCCTTTACACTGGGATCGAGATTTGAAGGACTCTATAGGGTCACATGAAGACTCTCCTTTCATTGGCTCATAACAAAAATTACTTGAGAAAATTAAGGCACCACATATTGGCTCATCTTCACTATGATGCACTTCCGAAATTGAAGAAATTGGTCTCTCGTATTCCCGATGTTCAGGCTCAACATGATGGAATTTGCCTAGTTTGTGTAAGTGGAAAGAAAATAAGGGGACCATTACCCTCCAGTAAGAAAAAAACTTATGACATTCTTCATCTCATTCATTATGATATATGTGGTCTGATTCCTGTGCATTCTATTGGTGGTTGTCTCTACTAAATTACCTTTATTGATGACTTCTCAAGAAAGACATGGATATACTATCTTAAGCACAAGGATGAAGCCTTCGAAACATTCAAGGAATTCAAAACATTGATTAAAAATCAATCAAGTAAGAGAATCAAAGTCTTCAAGTCCGAAAATGGAGGAGAATGCATGTCAAAATAATTCATAGCATTCTGCAAGAAAGATGGAATCAAAAAGGAAAATTATTGTGCCATATACTCCTAAACATAATGGTCTTGCCCAAAGAAAGAAAAGATCTATATTAGAAGTTGCTCGTGCCATGCTCAATGATCAAAAGATGCCAAAATTCCTTTGGGTCATAGCTACATCTACTAGCGTATAGGTTCAGAACAAGGTGCCTCATCAAGTGTTGGAAAACAAGACTCCTAAATAAATATTCATAGGGATCAAGCCTGATATCAACCATTTTCGTGTATTTGGATGCCCAATATATTTTCATGTGTCATAAGACAAAGAAAAAAATAGGAAGCTACTGAAAGAAAAAGGTACGTTTGTGGCTTATTGTGAAAATTCTAAAGCTTATAGAATTTATAACCCTAGTCAGAGAAAGGTATAAAATAGTAGGGATGTAACATTTGATGAATATGTAGCTCTTGGAAAAGCAAGAGATCTTCCTCCACCTCCTCCTTCCAAGGAAAAGAATGATGACTGGGATATTTTGGATGGTCTAGCTACACTTGAACCTGATATGGTTGATGATCCCATAGAGCATATGGATCCATTAGGTCCTCCTTCAATTGATCCTCCCTCTAAGAATAGATCATCATGGCTCTGCGATACTTTACAGGATATTGAAAGGAATGTCCCCATTTGTAAATCATTCATAGAAAGGAAACAACCACGCAGTTATTAGGGATATGTTATTGCAATGAGTACTATGATTCATGACAAACTGTCCTCATTCGAAGAAGAAGTAAAAGAAAAAGTTTGGAAGGATTCTATGGCTGAAGGATATGAATCAATTATGAAAAATGATGTATGGGATATTGTACCTAGACCGAAAGGGAAGTCTGTTGTGACTTCAAAATGGTTGTTTAAAATCAAGCATGGAAGTGATGGCAACATCCAGAAATATAAAGCAAGGTTCGTGGCTCGTGGATTTTCTCATAATGAGGGAGAAGATTATGATGACATATTTGCTTCAGTAGCTCGATATACAAGCATTCGCTCTATAGTTTCCCTTGCTGCAAATCAGGGATGGACTCTTCATTAGATGGATGTAAAGACCACCTTCCTCCATGGCATGTTGAACAACCACAAGGATTTGAAGTGGAAGATTGGAAAACACATTTGTGCAGGTTGAAGAAGGCATTGTATGGTTTGAATCAATCTCCCTGAGCTTGGTGTGCGCGTATTGACAGCTACTTAATAACGCTGGGATTCACAAGAAGCAATGTTGATCCCAACCTCTACTTCAAGGTAATCCAAGGTATGCCATTGATTCTGGGTTTGTATGTTGACGATCTATTTTTGACTAGTGAGCCTCTGATAATCGAAGGTAAGAGGAAGATAGCCTCTGAGTTTGAAATGAAATACCTTGGTCTTATGCACTACTTTTTGGGCCTTGAAGTGTGGCAAAAGTCTGGTGAAATTTTCCTCTCGCAAGAGAAATACTTTGTAAAGTTACCGCAAAGAGTTGGAATGATTGAATGTAAACCCATGGTCACTCCTATGGAAATAAATTTCAAGAAATTATGTGGAGATGCTGCAGGACCAAACTCAGAAAATCCATCTCAGTATAGAAAATTGATTGGGGCTCTGATGTTCCTTGTGAACACCCATCCAGATATATGCTATGCAGTAAACACTCCGAGTCAGTTTATGATCGAGCCCCACCACTCACATTGGATAAGTTCCAAACACATATTGGGATACTTGCATGGGTCAATTACACCTGGCCTGAGATATTCTACAGGAAATGCTAAGCTTCATTGTTACACTCATGCCAATTTGGCCGAAAATACTTTCGACGGGAAAAGTACATCCAGATTTTATTTTAGCCTTGGATCTGCCATGATATCCTGGATGAGTAGGAAACAAAAGTTTGTAGAATTTAGCATAGCCGAAGGGTAATATATTTCCACTAGCATGGCTATTTGCGAGGCAGTATGGTTAAGAAAGCTCTTTGGAGAGTTGTTTGAGTAGGTCTTAGACACCACAGTAATATATTGACAACAAGAGTGGGATCCATTTGGCAGAAAATCATGTGTTACATGACAAGTCCAAGCATATTGAAATTCGATATCACTTCATTTTAGATATGGTGTAGAGAGGAGCTGTCAAGCTCCATCACATATCAACAGATGATCAGATTGTAGATATTCTCACCAAGGCATTACAAAAGAGAAAGTTCTCATTCTTCAGAGAACAACTTGGACTGATGGATGTAGCCCCTCCAAATAAGGGGTAGCATTGATCGAGGACATTGAGCATACTCTTCCCACCCTGTCTGAGCTCCTAGGGTGAGAAATTGAGATAGAGGGCTCCTGGGGTTGAGGGAACTCTAGACAATAGGGAAGTACCGTTTCTGTTACCCAGGGTTGAAGAACGATGCTCCCCTATATTTATAGGGTCAGAGAATGTTGCTCCCCTCTTGGTATTTGCAGAGTATACCCCAATTGGCATCATACCCTCAAGCATGATAGCTTTATGGGAATATTGCTCTTCGTTTTGGCCAACAAGTTGAGAGTGTACTTGGGGTGTGTAACTCAAGTCGATTATGATGCAAGTGTTCTACCATCGATGGGAATATCAATAGGGAATAGGACAAGTTGAGATAACCCGATACAATTCCGGGTAGAGAGTAAGCTCCCTAATGAGATTCCAAGGTTGAGGGTGTACTCCCCTATGATGAGAGTTATCCTATTTATCGGTATGGGTGGAATATATTTCCCACCAATATGGTTCCAGGTTGAGATGTGCTCCCTGATGATATACTCTCCGATGATGATTGACGATGATATTTCAAGTAGCAGCCCGATAGCATAGATTCTATACAAAAACCTGATGGATAGAGGGTGGTATACTAAGCTCCCCTCCGGTAACAAATTCTTCTTCTTTTATATCAGAGAAGGTTTTAGAAGTTAGAGTTGAGCAGAGATAGTCAACCATTACAACAACTTGACAAGATGATGCAAAGATATGAATAAGTGGAATTATCCCTAGTTGAGAGAGAGTGTATTGTGGTAAAATTCTACATTGGACAGCTCAGATGACCAAGATGATTTTTGCATTAAATTCCTCTTTTGGAGAGGACCAAAATGGACCTAAAGATCACTTGATTTGATCAAGCAGAATTTAAGTTTTAAATTATTTTATTAATTCATTCATTATGGAATGTGTCAGCCCTAACCTCTTGGGTATCTGCTTGGGTCATTCTTAACCCTAAATAAACCCTCAAGACAACCTATAAAACGAAGCAACCACATGCTCATTTGGATATACACTTAAGTTATGTTTTTGTTCTTCTACTTTCTCATGGATCACACAGGTTAACCTACATTCAACCTATAGTCAAACATGTAAACCTTCAGCAAACATAGGAATCTTACACCAAGACCCCATACTCCAACTTCAAAGAGCATAAACAGTACCATAATCCACTTGAAGTACATAAACGAGTCTCTTCTCTAAGACACATATACAGAAAAGAGGAATAAAAGCTATAGCATTGATGTAATGGTTGTTGTAGAAAGCACATGGAGGCTGGAAAACCCCTGCAAGGTCATCTCCATCTTCAAACTCCTCAATAAATTGAATCAATACTCTAGTTGACCATGGAACCCATAGGCTTCAATCTGTAAAAATATTATCTAGAAGTGCTCCTTTGATTTTGAAACCTACGCTGATGAGTCTAGAGTGCCCAAAAATGGCTATTGTTATCCGGGAATAGTGTCCACTCGGATGCTGCTATTCCCACTAAGATGGGTGGCTATCTTAGAAACAAACAATCAAAGTCTACTATTGATTCCTTTTATGAAAATAGATGAGAGGAGAACCAAGAGGGCCAAACTGAGTCTTGCGCTTGATTTCCTCTCCTTCTTGAT
>APFE030088610.1:88993-106262 GCA_000404065.3 Pinus taeda
TGGATCATGTCTATGGATTGCAGGTTGCTATTTATGGATGATTGATCAAGTTGGGAAAAATAGATGGACTTCTATTTTTAGATCACAGCGGAGTGACTACTCAATCTAAATATAGAACAGTCAAATATTATTAGCTCATAATAATATTTAGACTATAAACTTTGTCTTATTCTCTTGGAGCACTTCAGGATGAGCTACGGATGTGGTACATGCAGATCCCAGAAGGAAATACGTGGTTACCTATGGGATGACTAAAATTTGCATGCAGGACTTCAGTTAGAACTCAAGTGAGTTGAGTTTAGTGGACTGGAGGTGCAGTTGATGGAGTTGTGTTCAGTTTAGTTTTGTTAAACTGGTTGCATTTAGTCTAACTGGCAAATAGACTAGAGATGAGTTGGGTGAATTAGTTATTAATTAATTCACAAGTTATTAACTCATAATACAACTAATGAATACATCAGTTAACTCAGTTGCATGTGAGTGCATGTTCAGTTCAGCAGGGACAGGTGTTAGAGAATCAGATTGCTATCAGTTGTGACTATAGTTGTGCATCAGATCTTGCACAATCAAGGGATTGAGTATGCCAATGAGTTTTTCCACGTATTTTCCCATATTGTAGCTTGTGCTCACGTGATTTAGCCAAGGAAATACGTGGTTGCCTTGGAATTATCATCAGTTCTGGAGCAGGTATTGAGCAGCGGAGGCAGGCAAGCAGCGAAGGAGATTTGAGCCAGTGATTGATTCAGATCTGAGCTGTATTGTGTGTAACAGAGGTGGAGATACTTGTGAGAAGTATTATGCTGTGTAATGTTACATGACTCAATCATTAATATACAGATAGTTGGGGTTTTTAGCGAGATGCTTTCCCCGGGATACATACTGTGTTAATGTGTGAATGCTCTTGATGTTTTATTGGTATTGATGCTGCTATATTGATGATCAACGTAGAGGAGCTTATGTATTGTGTATGTTTTCCGCAATAGTACATGATCAGGATAATCTCTGTTGAATATGTGTTAAATTATTCAAAATTTATACAAACCCTTGCTTTCAACAATGTCCATTCACATGTCCCTATTCTTCCCCACTCTATGCTATTCTTCCCCACTCTATGCCTTAAAGTTTTTCCTTTGCAACATAAGCTGCAAATGCTAGTTATGCTTATAGGGTAAGTTGAGTTAGTTATTATGCCATGTGGTCTAACATGTGTTTAATGTAGATTATTGATGGATTTCTAGGTCAAAGTCAAGGATCTAGTGGTCAAACTACAACAATAACTCAAAGTAGAGAGAGGTAAGGACTTATAGGAGGGAATCCCCCTCATTTATTTCCCCCCACTTCCAATTCCCCTTCATTCAGCTCAGAGTGCAAGCAGTCGAATCATACACTAGAAGGCCGCTGAGCAAGTGGAAGATGATTGATAGTTATCTCAAGTTTTGGGAGCCAAGCCTCCCTGATTTTAAGAAAGATGTTGGTAGCTTCAGATATATAAGTAGAGATACCTAGGGCCTCACTAGGGTCGACTTCTTTTTCTTGTGTAAACTCTACTTTTAATTTCGAGCTTACTATTTGATGATAGTTTCATGTAATCTTGCTATTTTTTTATAATGAAGATGGAATCCTTTTTGAGCTACCACTGAGTTACCTTAAAGGGCTGAAGCCCTTGGGTTAGGGCCCAATCCAAGAAGCCAACCTTCTCTTTACTTGTATTTGTATGATTTTCTTCAGTTTGTAGATTAGTTTGTTGTTAGATGTATTTCTCTTATGGTTAAGAATAGGTTGCTTTTGATGATTTAGTAGCTTGCTTCCATTTTTGCTTTCTGTAGTAGGTTAAGCAGTGATTAGGGAAGATTCAAAAGGATAGCAATAGTGCCTTGGCCTCTCTTCCTCCCTCTAGGACCATGATTTGAGGCAAAGACTCTCTTGCTGCCCCAAAAACACAAATTTTCCTCTTTCCTAGGACTTTTAGTGTTTGCATCTTTCTAGTAGGTTGATAGTCCAGTTTTGCTTTGCCTTAGATCTTCTTTATCATGTTCACTTCTTGATTTTAAATATTCCTTTTACATGCTTTCCTTTCTTAGAGTATTTCCTAGCATTTCCTTCTATACATCATAGTTTAGGCCATTTTAATGCAAAACTCTGTTTTTCCTAGGATGCACTAATTTCATTGGTTGCTTGATTTTCTTGGTTGACTGTTAGTTTCTATTCAGTAGATCTCTTCCAATAGTAGGCCAGCTTACCAATAATCATACCCCCCATCTGGTCCATGCTCTATAGGTCTCCCAAACCTCACCTCAATTCTTCCCTAGTTTCCTTCATTTTTCATAGAACTTCTTCCTCTCTTCTTGAGCGAACCTAATCATATTTCTCTCTCTTGGTGATTAATGGTAGACCTTAGGAGCCCTAACACCTTATTCCAACCTTCTTCCACCTTTTCCACCCACTCTCATACCCTCAAAACAGTGAAAATTTCTCTCAGCCTCCTCATGTAGTTTCCCTATTTTCCTCCTGTAGTTTTCCTCTGTCCTCTTGTACTTTTTCTTGTAGGCTTTCTTTTGAAGGCCGACTGTGAGAAAAGCCTCTAGAAGGCCACCTAATACCTCCTAGGACACATCCAACCATCCTACATCCTCTCAAGCTCCAAAACCACCCTCTAATGCCACCCGTTCGCTACCACACTCACACACAATAAATTAGATGCATGTTAAATTCACATAAAAACACATAAAAATCCTAAAATATGTTTATTGCTTATTTACTTCTAGAAATAGCATGGTTAGATGTTGTTTGCTTCCTTGAGTAAGTAATTGCATTTCTTTCATGGTTTCCATATTGTTTTTGGAAAAAGTAGAATTAACTTGTTAATTAGGGTTTACGAGGTTTCGCTTTACATTCCAATCTTTCTCCTTCCTGCAATTATAATAGCATCTGTAGGGTAAACTTTTTTTCCTTTCATCATACATAGAGCTTATTCTAAAATCTATAGAAGTTGGCTTGAGCTCCTTGTGATCTCGCGCCGGCTGACCAAGTGACAACCTGCAGTGAGAACTAATACTTGTGCATATAGTACCAATGCTTCGAGGTTTGTTATGAACTACCTGGTTGATAAAAGTAAAGTTGGTAGCCCAGGAGTTGTAGCATTCTTGCTGCAATACTGGTGCTCACTACATTTTGCCACCGTTTTGGGGAAGCGTTAGAGTATTCTGTGATTACTTCTTTCTTCTATTTCTTATTGCAACATTATGCTAATAGTTTATTTCGGCAAAAGTACACTCGTAATTTCTTTTCTTTCAGTTCTACATTTCCTTGATTTCCTTTTCAATTTTGCAAATTTCCTTTCAGCAAGTTCATTTCAACTAGTTACAATTTGTTTTGTCCAATGAAAATTTCAGTTTCTGCAGGTACTTTCATTGTGGGGAAAAAGAAACAAAAAACCAACCAAAAATATTTCCTTTCATGCCTCGTAGGAGTAGAGATAACTTAGGATTTTTTTTCCCAACACGCCCACTACTTCACAAAGCCAACCTTCTCTCTTCTTTGGTGGCTGCAATCAAGAAGAACCCTTAGGTGAACATCTAGACATATTTGAAGAATCTATAAGGGAAGAATAAGAAGAAAACATTCCTCTGGAGCCAATGGTTGAAAACAAAAATGCTAGGGGAAATGGAGAGAGAATAGAGGGTACTTTCCCCATTCGAGAGACTAATGGGGACACCAAAATGAAGAATATAAGTACTTCATTCCTACCTCACTTCCATGGTCTAACTACAGAATATCCTGAGACCTTCTTGTTTGAGTTTGTTGTCATTTGTCGAACTTATGACTTTGCAAAATATGAGCAAAAGCTGAAAATGTTCCCTTCTACTCTCAAGAATGCAACATTACGTTGGTTCATGGGAATACCTAGCAATAACATCAAAACTTGGGCTCAGATGTAGCAGGCCTTTAACAACAAGTATGGAGACTATTGTAGGTCAAAAGATACTAAAGAAGAAATCTTCCGAATGGCCATAGGAAGTGATGAGTCCCTGGAAGACTAAAAGAGAGGTTCCAGCTCAGTTACAAAAGGACTAGGTGTACACTTGACCCTGAGTCTCTGAAGTTGGTCCTGCTCTGGGGAATTCGGGAAGACCTTTTAGACACCCTCCATCTATTGGCTGGGGGAGACATCTACCAACTATCTTATGAGGACATAAAGATTGTTTTTAGAAATCATTCTAGAGTAGCCAGAAAGAAAAGTAGGGGAGTCAACCCATAGCTAGTACCTCTTCTTCCAATTCATCCATTAAAGGTGAAATTGGAAACATGCTAGAAGAATTCAAGAGTGAGATGCTACAGAATCTTACCATGCAAATGGATACATTACATATCAAAAGAAAACAAGAGGAAGTAGAGAGGCCTTTGGCCATTTTTTATCATAGATGCAGCAAGATGCATCCTAGGAATGAATTCCCATTGAACTCTATAGAGGTTTGTTCAGTCGTGAATAAGATCATTCTACAGATAAGTACCCTTCCTTTTGTAGACTTAGAGTTGTATACCAAGGGGCTGAAGGAGTCACTGAATAGATCTATTACAAACCAAAGGAGGCCGCATGGACCTAGACCATACTAGCAGGGGATGCAAGGGACATCTCAGGCATACTACAACCCCAACTAAGTCACCTCCATACCTTCTTTGGGCCCCCCTACTCATCCTTCTTGGTCCATGCCTCCTCCTTCGTCCTTCACATCTCAATATCATGCCCAACAAGCCACCCATTCATTTCAATCATATGCTCAACAACAACCTCAGTGGAATCCATCTCAATAGGGTTGAAGGCCCCAATAAAACTCTATTCCCACTCTTCTACGTCCACCACCTGCCCAGCCACAACTATTACCTTCTACTCCACCAAGGCAACCCCAAATGCTTGCCCATCCAAATCCGAACGCGAACAACAAATAGGCTTAGCAAGTGTATAGTGGGGAACCATCATGCCCAACTTATGTTGTGGAGATTCAAGAAATTAACTTGCGATTCGGGAAAGTTCTCCTAGATAGCTAGCCTCCACCCATGGAGGTTAAGGAAGATAAAGAGGAAAGTGAACCTAAAGAAAATCCACACTTTCTTGATAGACTACCCATGACAATCTAGCCTACCCCAAACAAGACTGAACTCTTGGGAGAATTGAAACATTTATGTGTGAAGATACCACTTCTCCAAGCCATAAAAAATGTGCCTATCTACAATAGGTTGATCAAAGATAAGTGATTTAAGTATCCAGGAAGATGTAAGAGAGATGCCCCAACCATCAATGTTACAAGACAACTATTCGACCTGATGTTGGGGCAGATAATCTGTCCAAAATATCTGGACCCTAGAAGCCCAGTACTTGATGTCCATATCAATGGCACAATGGTGCCACATACCTTGATTAATCTGGGAGCTACCATTAATGTGATGACAAAGGACACAATGCTCAAACTTAACCTCCAAGGCTCCTTGAGGAAGACCATGACAGTGCTGCAGCTAGCAGATCACTCCACAGTTACCCCTGAGGGGATTGTGGAAGATGTGATGGTCTCCATTGATTCTTGTGAGCACCCTACTGATTTCTTAGTTCTCCTACCATAGGAAAATCTCACTGGGTATCCTCTCATTCTGGGAAGACCCTGGTTGGCTACAGCCGATGCCTACATCAGTTGTCAAGCTGGGAACATGACCATAAAGAACGGGCACATGTCCAAGCAGCTAATCCTATATCCTCCTGCCCAAAACCTACTATAACATGATCTACCTCTCTGGTTGGAGGAGGAGGATGAGGATGAAGTTTATTCTGCACCACTTTGTACATTATAAGTCACCATGGGGGTGAAACCACAAGATGAGGATGATATTATTGAAAATTTGATTCAGAATCCACCTCCTGGTGTATCACCATTAGAAGACATAGTAAGAGAAACACAAAAAAACCCCTGAACTGATCTCTGTGTGGCTGACCCCACTTCTCTCTATGTTAAAAATATATATTTCGGCCCAAAAATAACATTGAAAATCAATCCATCTCTATCTACTTCCCAGGAGGAGTTATGTAGCATATTGAGAAAACATTTAGATGCCTTCACCTAGAGTTATAAGGAGATGAAGGGAGTGCACCCTTCAGTATGTACTCATCATATATACATCAAGGAAGATTGGAAGCCAGTCAAGCAACCTCAAAGGAGGATGAACCCAGCACTTAAAGATATTGTTAAGGAAGAACTGCATAAATTGCTTGATGCAGGATTCATCTATCCCATCTCTAACAGTGAATGAGTCTCTCCTTTGGTGCTAGTGCCAAAGAGAAATGGTAAGTGGAGAATCTATGTTGACTATTGGGAATTGAACAAAGGAATTGAGCAAAGCCACTGATAAAGACCATTTTCCTTTACCTTTCATAGATCAAGTGTTAGACAGTTTGGTAGGGAAAAAGTTTGCCTCCTTCCTAGATGGATTTAGCGGGTACAATCAGATTCAAATCAGCCCAGAAGACCAAGGTAAGACTACTTTCACTTATTCTTGGGGTACTTTTGCATATTGGGTCCTTCCTTTTGGTTTGTGCAATGCTCTAGCTACTTTCCAAAGAGTGGTATTGAGTATATTTTCTGAACTTGTTCATGATGCAGTAGAAATATACATGGATGATTTTGCTCCTTATGGCTCTGACTTTCATGAAGCTTTATCTAACCTAGGAAAAGTTCTATATAATTGTATTGAGATGAACCTTTCCCTCAGTCCAGAAAAATGTGAATTTTATATGACTGAAAGGATTGTGCTAGGTCATGCAATATATCAACAAAGACTGCAAGTGGACCCCAACCAAACTGCCATCATCCAAAGGGTCACACCTCCTCAAAAGGTGAGAGATGTCAGATTTTTCCTAGACTTAGCTGGATATTACAGGAGATTCATTAAAGACTTCAGCAAGTTAGCCTCTACTTTGTTTGGCCTCCTAGGCAAAGATGTTGAGTTCACATGGTCGAAAAACTGTCAAGAAGCCCCAAATAACTTGAAGAGCAAGTTAGTGACTACCCCAATTCTCAGAGGCCCAAACTAGGCCCTAGCCTTTCACATTCACATAGATGCCTCAAAGAAAGCAATAGGACCAACCTTAGGAAAAATCAATGAAAAGTTATCTTATGCCATATGCTTTATAAGCAAAAACTTGTCAAAGGCAGAGTTAAACTATATAGTGACCGAGAAGGAACTCTTAGCTATCGTGCATTTCTTAAACAAATTCAAACATTATATCACAGGCTATCAAACCTCTGTGCACACTAGTCATGCTGTAATTAGATATTTAATGAACAAACAAGATGTAAATGCTGGCATTATTAGACGTTTTCTTTTACTACAATAGTTTGATCTGACGATTATTGATAAGCCTGGTAAAGAGAATGTTGTTGCTGTCTTTTATGTCTAGAGTAAATTTGCCTGTAGGTGAAGAAGGAATAGTGGATGACCAAATTCTAGATGAACACATTTTTCTATATCAATACTCTCTCCATGATTTGTTGATATAGCAAACTACTTGGTTTCAACATAGTTCCCACCACACCCATCCTCAAAAAAGAAGAGCAAGATAGTAAGGAAAAGCGCCCCTTTCACCTGGATTGGAGGTAATCTCTTCAAACTTGGCCTAGATTAGATCTTGGGAAGATGTATCAGGGAGGAGGAAGTCTTTGAAATCCTCCTAAAAAAGAACCACCTTCAAGATATTGCAAGCAGGCTACTACTGGCCTACTCTTCATCAGGATGTGGGGAGATACACGATCCAGTGTGATCAGTGTCAAAGGATGGGGAAACCCACTCCAAATGATGAAATTCCCATGAAACCTCAAGTGACCTTTCAGCCATTTCAGAAGTGGGTCATGGACTTTGTGGGGCATATCAACCCCCCTTCAAAGTAGAAGTAGTACACCATTCAGTGCACCGATTACCTGACAAATTGGGTGGAGAAAAAAACAATCAATGCAGCAACAGAGGAAAAAGTAGCTGAGTTTTTGAGGGAAAACATATTCTACAATTTTGGGTATTTGAGAGAGTTGGTCACAGACCAAGGTAGTCAGTTCACTTCCAACCTGATTAAAGAATTGCTCACGCATCATAAAATCAATAACAGGACTTACACCCCATACCATCCACAAGCCAATGGGCAAGTGGAGGTCACTAACAGATCATTGGGAGGGATCCTAACCAAGGTAGTGAGTAGCAGTAGAAAAGACTGGGTGGAAAGATTAGTTGAGGCCACTTGGGCCCACAACACAAGATGGAAGACCACCACTAGGTTCACACCCTATGAACTGGTCTATAGGAAGAAGGCCTTATTGTCAATAGAGTTTGGATTCAATACCCTAAGGATGGCAGCTCAGCTAGACCTAGACCTCAGCCATGCACAGAAGGAGAGATTACTTTAGCTCAATGGATTGGATGAATATAGATTGCAGGCCCTTCTCCATACAGAGGTAGTTCAGCTTCAGAGAAAGATATGACATGATAGAAATATCATGGAGAAGCAATTCCAAGAGGGAGATTGGGCACTACTCTATGATTCAAGATACAAGGATTTCCAAGGCAAGCTGAGGACAAGATGGCTGGGACCCTACACTGTGGAGAAATACAATGACAATGGTTCAGTTCTGATCAGAACCATTGATGATGAAGCCATCCCCATGCTTGTTAATGGACATCGGTTAAAAGTATACAAGAAACCCCTCTCCAAGCAAGATTTTATTAAAGATTTAAATAAAATAGTGATGGTAGTGGAGCATGTCTTAGCTTCCACTTCACCCACTCATTTAAGAAAAAAGAGAAAAAAAAAGGACTCAAGTGAAAACCTCCCTTGGAGGTGCCTAAGCAGGCAATTAATGTGAAAAGCTCTCTGAGGCATCTTAGTTGTTTAAAAGAAAAAGAGAGAGAGAGAGAGAGGGAGAGAGAGAGAAATGAATTTTTATTACATTGCAGGTTTGCAGGAGGACTACGGGGAATAGAAGAAGGTGCCAAGGGGACCCTGACATTCATACCAACATCTGTCTCATCTTGTCCACACCTTCCTCCATAATTTTTGCCATCTCTTTCACCCCACTGTACCTCTTCTTCCAGAAATGTTTTTTCTACATGAGGCTCTATTTTTTCTACATGAGGCTCCTGTAGGAATTACAGAGAGCGAAAAGTGTCTACAAGAGGAAGTTTGAGGGACAAGAAAAGCTTCATGAGGAACCTATAATCCCTCTTACCATTTTCAAACCTCCTTGCCATCATTTCCAAGCCTGCATCACACTCTAAGCATCATTATTATCTTTTTTTTCCTTTCGAAGAAAAAACACCAAAAAACAGTTTTTCAGTTTTGAAAAAAACAAAAATAAAAGGAGGAAAAGGCACCATTAACTTTACCTAAAGCTTCCCTACTATCCCTCCATCATTCATCTCCACCTCTCACATCATTTTCAAGCTCCACGCACAAGGAAATAGATGAAGTTTCAAGGGGAGAAGTAGCTACAGGAGCTCCTGTAGGAATTCCTGTAGCAGTTGATCCCATAGAACTCCAGCACCAGCAGCAAGGGACAACACGTCTGAAGGTTGAAGAGGCACATGCAGCTCAACTCTACGAAAAGAGGAACCTGTAAAAACACGCAACAACACATCAGCAAGTAGAGACAACATGCATGATGGAAAATGAAGGCATGCAACAGAGAAAGCTACAATACTTCACAGTCAATGGCAGTAAATACACTTGGATTATAGGAAGTAGGTAAGTCACTCCTCTATCTTCATTTGTGTAATTAGGAATCATACGAAGGAAATGAGATGGTTGAAATCAAAAGAGGGAAAGGTGGCCAGTTAACTTGGCCACCTTCATTTAGTTGACTCCACTTAACTGAGATATCACCCACACGTGCACACAGTCAACTCAAGCAAAAGATGCAAAGGACAGGTAGTGGGAGGAAGAGTTAACTCTGATGCAGTAATGAGGGGATGATTATGAGGGGGGTCATGATGACCAAGTAGGTTGGGATCAATGGTCCTAATCTAGGAAAAGTATCCCTTGCTAGCTCAACACTCATAACCAAAAACAGCCATAAAAGGTAATGAGCACTCCTCCCCGCACATACTCACCACCTTTTCTTTAGTTTCTCCTCATAACTCAGTTGCACAGTAGTCTTCTTATGGCCCCACAGTCTCATATCCACCATCCTCCATAGATTTCCTCCATCTTTTTGCTCTCAGCATTTTCTACAGTAGCCTACAGGTTTTCTACAAAAGAACCCATAGGAAATTTACAAAAGGGACAACGAGCTTCTACAGGAGGGGCAGTGAGTCATTTTGAAGGGAGGAAACATGATTTTTGGCATGCATTTTAGTCTCAAGAGGTAGGGTTCATGAATGCCCTCTATTGAATATGAAAATGTGAAAGAGTTGGTCTCAAAATGAAGATAAAATGAGTCTTTAAGAGGGTAAAAATACATTAAAAAAAAAAACACAGTCCCCTCTATTTTTCTATTTCACTCAAAATTATTTGTCTCCGCCTCCATATCTAATTTTTCAGAAGAAGTATAGGTAGTATGATAAGGGGGTTTATGAGAAAAGATCCCACTAACTCCACTAGACTCCATGCACATCCTCAAGTGGTGGAAATATTTACAAGCGCAAACTAGACGAATTTCTTTGAGAAGTTTAGAGGGTTTGATGATGAAATTTCCCATGAATTTTCTCTCTCACTAGTCCCTCACACAAGAACTCATGCTACTGTAACCATTAGATGCCTCTCCATTGAAATAACCCCTGAATTCATCAGTAGGGTCACTACCCTTTCTCTTAGGCTGCCTTGGAGTAAAAATGAGAAAATAATTGGTCAGGCTGCCAAGAGCAAATTTTTCCAAGATAATGAAACCCCTGTTTAAAACGAAAATGGAATTAGGAGGGCTAGTGTACCATATTCCTGGGATGAGGTTAGCTACCAAGTGATCAAATACATTTCTTGTGAGGGGAGGCACAACATTGTTTATGGATATCATTTCAGAATCCTCCAAGAATTGAGATGTGGCATGGATACCCCGGCACATCAAAAGCTCAGTATTCCTTACTTTCTCCTTTAGTCCCTCGTTGACTCTAGCACCAAGGTACAAGAAGGAAATTCACAACAGCTAGCTCACCATGGCCTAATCAAGATCCTAGTAGAAGAAGCCCTCCATACCCTTACAATCCCTATAGCATGGGAAGTTTTCAGAAATATGACAGCTACGGATGACATCAAGGCATTAACCTATGGTGTCATCCCTGTTGTTAATGAGGAGGGAGAACAACAAGGAGGAGAAGATGAAGCCAGTGGTGACATAGCAGAGCAAGAGAGGAAGGAGGAAAGAAAAGAAATGGAGAAGGGGAGAGTTGAATTGACAGAACAAGAGGCAGAAAAAGAGACAGAGTAGGAGGAGGAAAAAGAAACAGAAGAGGGAGAAAAGGAGGCAGAGAGGGTAGAGAAAAGAGAAGAGTCCCCTAAAACTTTGGAAAGAGAAGGAGCAGCTGCTCTCACTACCCTCAGTACACTAGTCAAGCAGAAGTAGAAGAGGAAAAGAAAAGCCTCCATGTATTTGAGGGCAAGGAAGAGTACCAGAATTAAAATAGGCAAACCTCAGCCCTCATCAAAGGCTCCCATTAACATTGAAGATTCACCATGTACCAAGGTGAAAGAATCTCCTTCCAAGACACCCATAACCTATGAAAGGAGGACTACAATATCTTCTACATGCCACAGAAGGGCAATTCTACAGGACACCAAACCAGCCCTACAAGAGACTAAAACAGTCCTACAGGAGACACTGTCCAAACTACAGGAGACACAAAAAAATGATGAAAATATAGGAGGAAAGATAGAGGTGAAAGGGGAAGTGCAAGAGCTACAATAAACTGACCCCCCAACCTAATCTTGAATCCTATTATAGAATACTTGAGGAGGCAAGATAATCCTACAGAAATTTGCAATTCCACTATTTTTTGAATTTGAAAAAGAGAGAGTGAGAATGCATAGGTGGATGCAAATAGCCAAGTCCAGAGGAGTTGAGGATATTGGCCACATGGAAGACAAACTTAGGGAAATGGGTAGGGAATTGAGTGATCTTAGACATAGAGAAGCCATTACAAGAAGCCACCTTGAGAATGAGAATGAATTACTAAGGAGGCAGCTGCAGGAGAAAGAGACTCATTTGGCATAAATGGCCAACTTATCCATAAAAGCATTACAATGCAAAACACCAACCAAATCTTATGGCCTCTATCTGAAGGATCAATGGCTTCAATTCCACATAAAAACTTTGGCACAAAGAGGCAAAATGTCTTTCCAAGACTACAGGCAGTTCATGGATTTGTGTGACGAAAGCACCTCTGAGGAAAAAGCAAAGATGGCAGAGTTCTATCTACACAACATGACCCTCACAAACCTGAAAGTGTGGGACCCCATCACGAAGTTAGGGGATTTGCAATTAATGGCCATGGCGTCATAGATGAACCATGAAGAATAGAGGGAAGTAGAAATGAAAAAAATTGTTAATAAAAGAGCAGAACGAACCATTGATGATAAGAGTTGAGCCATCAGATCCCATGGCACTCATCAACACACACAACCTACTTGCCAATGACCCTCAAATTGCCCCTAAATATCTAGCCAATCAGGAACAAGCCATTTCACACTTTGAAGATATGCTTAGGCTACTTGGGGATGATCATGTGTTACATCCATGAGAAGATAGAACACCCTACCCCACAACTTGCAGATCAAAGAATCCCATTCCCCCATGAGGCTAAAGGAGCCATTGAAAAGAGTGCCAATGTACAAGCACTCCATGCAAAGGCTAAAGGTCAACTGGATTGGCCTCAAACTGGGTCCTTAAATCATATTAGGCATGTTGGAAGGAAGAAGAGAAGAAGAAGAGGAGTAGTGGAAGGACATAGATAGAAAAGAAAGATTTTATGGAGAACACAAGAAGACCACATCAGAAGCCTGGAATACTAGGTAGGCCACCAGGGCCATGAAAGCTTAGAGGATGAGCAACACCTTTAGTAGGGGGTGATGATGAGCCTCATAAATGGGTAATTATGTGGGCTCATTTTACCTCCTAACCTAGTCAAATCAACCATTCTCTTAGCTTATTGTATGATTTTTTGATTATATTTATGCTTATAGGGTGAGTTGAGTTAGTTATTATGCCATGTGGTCTAAGATGTATTTAATGCAGATTATTGATGGATTTCGAGGTCAAAGTCAAGGATATAGTGGTCAAAATACAACAATAACTGGAAGTAGACAGAGGAGAGAACTTATAGGAGGGAATCCCCCTCATTTATTTCTCCTCACATTGAATTCCCCTTCATTCAGCTCGAAGTACAAGCAGCCAAATCATGCACTAGAAGGCAACCAAGTAAGTGGAAGATGATTGATAGTTATCTCGAGTTTTGGGAGCCAAGCCTCCCTGATTTTAAGGAAGCTATTGGTAGCTTTAGATGTAAAAGTAGAGATTCCTAGGACCTCACTAGGGTCGACCTTTTTTTGCTTCTGTAAACTCTACTCAAATTTTGAGCTTACTATTTGATGACAGTTTTATGTAATCTTCCTATTTTTTGATAATGAAGATGGAATCCTTTTTGAGCTAGCACTGAGTTATGCCAGAGGGCTGAAGCTCTTGGGTTAGGGCCCAATCCAAGTAGCCAATATTCTCTTTACTTGTATTTGTATTCTTTACTTCAGTTTGTAGATTAGTTTGCTATTAGATGTATTTCTCTTATGGTTAAGAATAGGTTTCTTTTGATGATTTAGTAGCTTGCTTCCATTTGTGCTTTCTGTAGCAAGTTAAGCCATGATCAAAGAAGATTCAAAAGGCTAGCAACAGTGTCTTGGCCTCTCTTCCTCCCTTTGGGACCATGATTTGAGGAAAATACTCTCTTGCTTCCCCAAAACACAGATTTTCCTCATTCCTAGGACTTCTAGTGTTTGTAGCTCTCTAGTAGGTTGATAGTCTAGTTTTGCTTTGATTTAGATCTTCATTATCATGTTCGCTTCCTAATTTACAGTATTCCTTTTGTATTCTTTCCTTACAACATTTCCCAACATTTACTTCTGTACATCATAGTTTAGGCCATTTTAATGCAAAACTTTGTTTTTCCTAGGATGCACTCATTTCATTGGTTGCTTGATTTTCTTGGTTGACTGTTAGTTTCGATGCAATAGATCTCTTCCAGTAGTAGGCCAGCTTACTAGCAATCACACCATCCATCTAATCCATGCTCTATAGGTCTCCAAACCTCACCTCAATTCTGCCCTAGTTTCATTCATTTTTCATAGAAATTCTTCCTCTCTCCTTGAGCAAACCCAATCATATTTCTCTCTCCTAGTGATTCATGGTAGACCTTAGGCACCCTAACACCTCATTCCAACCTTCATCCACCTTTTCCACCCACTCTAACACCCTCAAAATAGTGGAAATTGCTCTCGGCCTCCTCCTGTAGTTTCCCTGTTTTTCTCCTATAGTTTTCATGTGTCCTCCTGTAGCTTTTCTTGTAGGCTTTCTTTTGAAGGTCGAGTGTGGGAAAATCCTCCAGAAGGCAACCTAAGATCTCCTAGGACCCACCCAGACCATCCTACATCCTCCGAAGCTCCAAAATGTTGGGTTGTGTTATATTCTTCCCATGTAGTTAACAGGGGGTTTGAAGGGCACCCGTAACCCCACTTTATGGGGCCTGGGGTAGCGCACCGGAAATTTTTGGTTTTGGACCCTATGTTAGGTTGGGTGGACCCACCTATCATTTTGTGCATGATTTTTGCACTTGTTTTTCGGTCCATGGTATTGGACGCAATGGTTTTTAGTCCATGGTATTGGATGCTACGGCATGTATAAATATGTATTGTATCATTGAAAGGAACAAAATGAAAAATCAAGCTGGTAGTCCCGGTTTTTGGATCTAGGGGAAAATCTCTGTGTATATGTGTTTTATGTGTTATTCTCTCGCATTGTTTATTTTATGTGTTTTAGAATTCGTATGCAGGTAATTTCTGTATGGGGTTAAAACCTACATTTGGTATCAAAGTTGTTTTGGCTTCAAGGGGATACCTTTGTTGCTAAGAGGTTTTGCTCAGGCTTGTGGTAGACCCTGTTCAGTGGGAGATCTGCGAGATTGATTCTGGTGGTGAAAGAAGATGGCAAGTGGTGGAAAGATAGAGATCGAGAAATTTAATGGTCAGAGTTTTGAGTTGTGGAAACTTAAGATGGAGGATCTGTTGGTGGATAAATATTAGTGGATCGTGGTAGATCCAGGTACTAAACCAACTGGAGTGATTAATGAAGAATGGAAGAAGTTGTATCGGAAGGTAAAGAGCATAATACAATTGCGTGTCTCAGATTCAGTATTGTTGAATGTATCAGGAGAAGCTACGATGAAGCATGTGTGGGACAAGTTAGGGACCTTGTACCAATCTAAGTCTCTTGTGAATAAACTGTTCTTGCAGAAAAAGCTGTATAACCTGAGGATGAAAGATGGAGACTTGGTGACAAAGCATCTGAATGCATTTAATATTGTGGTAAGTTAGTTAGCATCTATTGATATTAAAATTTCAGATGAAGATAAGTGCATCAGTTTGTTGTGCTCTCTACCAGATTCATGTGATAGTCTGGTTATTGCAATAGGTAGCAATGCAACTGCCTTGCATTTTCATGAAATAGTCTCATCCTTGCTGACGAAGGAGATGAGATGGAGAAATATGGACAGCCAAAATGGTGATGCCTTGTCTGTACAAGGGCAGACCCAGAACAGAAACAAAAATAAGTCATCGAGTGGGAGATCTAAATCTCCAGGACAACCTGTAAAGGTGGTGTGCTGGAAATGTGGAAAGGAAGGGCACTACAAAAGGGACTATAAATCTAAAGCTCCTGACAAAGGAAATGGATCTGATGAGGCTCCTTCTGCAGAGGAAAAAACCACCTCAGATGAAGGTGGGGATGTGTACTTGGATTATTCAAGTACACATGTAGATCGTGAGGCATGGTTGATTGACTCAGGTGCATCCTTTCACTTCACTCCCCATACAGAGTGGTTATGCAAGTATGAGAAAGATGATGGTGGTGATGTCTTCTTGTGGGATGACAGGAAGGCTAGAATCATTGGTTGCAGAAAAGTAAAGTTGAAGTTGTAAGGTGGAAGGGTTAGAACGCTTCCAAGTGTTCTACATATTCCTATATTAGCCAAAAATCTGATTTCTGTTAGCAAGCTGGATGATGCAGGTGTAAAAATAGTGTTTGAGAAAGATACTTGCAAGATGGTTCGGGGAGCACTAGTATTGATGTAGGGAGTTTAGACTAGAACTTTCTACAAGTTGCAAGGTAGCACTTTTATTGATGGGTGCAATAGTTCTGTGGTTTCTGAAAGTGGAGCAAACAATCTAGTGGTCTCTGGAGAGAAGACCATGCTATCGCATCAAAGGCTTGGACATATTGGACAAAAGGGCCTTCAGATACTTGATGGTAAAGGTATGGTAGAAGGTATGAGTAATAGCTCTCTGGATTTTGATTTCTATGAAAATTGTGTATATGGGAAGCATAATCGGGTGAGTTTTCCCTCTAGTAGTAAGAGGGCAAAAAAGGTATTAGAACTTATGCACAGTGATGTGTATGGACCTATGAAGGTTCCATCACTAGGTAAGTCTATGTACTATGTATCATTTATAGATGACTTCTCAAGGTATCCATGGATATATTTCCTTAAGAAGAAATCTGAAGTCTTTGACAGGTTTAAAGAATTGAAGGCTCTAGTAGAAAAATAGATAGAGAAGAAGATAAAGGTGTTGAGGATAGATAATGGTAGAGAGTTTTGCAGTAAGGAATTTGAAGAATTATGTAAGAAGTGTGGTATAACACGGTAGAAGACTACTCCATATACACCTTAGAAAAATGGAGTTGCAGAAACAATGAATAAGAGGTTGATGGAAAGGACAAGAAGCATGCTCAATGGCGCTTGGGTAGGACAGGAATTTTGGGCAGAGGTGGTGGATACTGCATGTTACCTGGTCAATAGGTCACCTTCATCAACGTTGGAGGATAAGACTCCACAAGATGTATGGATCGGTAAGAAACCCTCTCTTTCACATCTAAGGGTATTTGGATGTGATGCATATGTACATGTTCCAAAGGAGAAACAAACCAAGTTGGATAGTAAATCTAAAAACTGCATCTTTATTGGGTATAAGGATGGTTTAAAGGGTTATAAG
>APFE030088610.1:106282-136151 GCA_000404065.3 Pinus taeda
CTCCGGCTGTGAGAAGATCAGTTCGAGAAAGAAGGCAGCCAGAAAGGTATAGTCCATCTGCTTTCTATTCAAATTTTTCTTTGTCTGTTACTGATGATGATCCTAGAACTATGAAGGAAGAAGTAGATTCAGAGGATGGAAAACTCTAGAAAGAGGCCATGGTTGATGAAATAGCATCTTTGCACAAAAATGAGGCTTGGGATCTGGTGAAGTTTCTGGTTGGAAGGAGACCCATTGGCAGCAAATGGGTGTTCAAAAAGAAGACAAATGCAAAAGGAAAGGTGGAGAAATACAAAGCTCGATTGGTAGCAAAAGGTTATTCCCAGGTGTCAGGAATTGATTTTGGTGATATTTTTTCTCTGTTACGAAGGTAACTTCTATTAGATTACTTTTATCTGTTGCTGCTACTTTTGATTTTGAGGTAGAACAGGTGGATGTGAAGACAACATTTCTTCACAGGGATCTAGAAGAGGAAATCTACATGAAGCAACCTGAAGGCTTTGCAGCGAAGGGTAAGAAAGAACTAGTATGCAAGTTAAAGAAGTCTCTATATGGGTTGAAACAGTCACGAAGGATGTGGTATCAAAAATTTGATACAACTATACGGGACTTGGCTTCACAAGAAGAAAAGTAGATAACTGTGTGTATTTTAATTTAATTGGTGACCATGTTAATTATCTGGTCTTGTATGTGGATGATATGTTGCTGGTTGGAAATGACAAAGAAATTATCCAGGATTTGATGACCCAATTGTCCTCCAAATTCAACATGAAAGATCTTGGTGTTGCAAACTATATTTTGGGCATGGAAATCAAAAGAGATTGGGCAAAGAGGAAGCTCTGGTTAAACCAGAGGAAGTATGTCGAGACAATACTACAAAGGTTTAATATGCAGGATAGTAAACTGGTGAAGTTTCCTATTCCTATAGGTGTGAGGTTATTTGCTGAAGAGTGTTCCAGGATATAAGAAGAGGAAGAGGACATGTCCCGTGTTCCATATGCAAGTGAAATCGGTAGCCTGATGTATGTAATGGTTTGTACTAGACCAAACGTTGCACATGCAGTGGGAGTATTGAGCAGGTTTATGTCAAAACCAAGAAAGGAGCATTGCACAGTAGTGAAGCGGGTTTTCAGGTATTTGCGTGGCACTAGTGATTATGGTTTGTGCTACCAAGGAAGACCATGATTGGACATAGTGTTGGATATTCGTCGCCTTGCTGATGCAGACTGGGCTAGAGATCTAGATCAAAGAAGATCTACAAGTGGGTATGTGTTTACCCTATTTGGAGGTGCAGTCAGTTGGATGAGTAAAAAACAATCTGTAGTGGCACTATCAACTACAGAGGCAAAATACATGGCAACCACTCATGCAAGTAAGGAAGTAGTTTGGTTGCAGAGATTGTGTTCAAGTATGGGGTTAGTACAGTAAGCTATAAGGATAGATTGTGACAGCCAAAGTGCAATTTTCTTGGCAAAGAACCCCGCATATCATTCAAAGACAAAGCACATTGATGTTCAGTATCACTTTGTGAGGGATATGACGGAAGACAAAAAGGTGTTGCTAGTAAAGGTGGACACTTTGAAGAATATTACAGATGCATTGATAAAATATGTGAACTTTGAGAAGTTCTCTTGGTGTACAGAAACAATGGGCATTTCAAGGCTGGAAAAATGACTAAGCTCTCCTGTGGCCCCCTATGGAAAGAAAACAACAAGTGGGAGAATGTTGGACTGTGTTATATTCTTTCCACATAGTTAAAAGGTGATTTGAAGGGCACCCGTAGCCCCACTTTAAGGGGTCCAGGGTAGCGCCCCGGAAAATTTTGGTTTTGGACCCTATGTTAGGTTGGGCGAACCCACCTACGATTTTGTGCATGATTTTCACACATGTTTTTTGGACGCAATGGTTTTCATTCCTTGGTAACGGACGTGATGGTTTTCGGTCCATGGTATTGGATGCGATGGTTTTCGGTCCATGGTATTGGATGCTTTGGCATGTATAAATATGTGTTGTAACATTGAAAGGAACTGAATGAAAAATCAAGCTGGTAGTCCCGGTTTTGGGATCCAAGGGAAAATCTTTGTGTATATGTGTTTTATGTGTTATTCTCTCGCATTGTTTATTTTATGTGTTTTAGAATTCATGTGGAGGTAATTTATGTACGGGGTTAAAACCTACACAAAACCGCCCTCTAACGCCACCTGTTCACTACCACACTCACACATAAGAAATTAGATGTATGTTAAATTCACATAAAACACATAAAAATCCAAAAATATTTGTTTTCTTATTTACTTCTAGAAATAGCATGGTTAGATGTTGTTTACCTCCTTGAGTAGGCAATGGCATTTCTTTCATGGCTTTCATAGTGTTTTTCGCAAAAGTATAATTAGCTTGTTAATTAGGGTTTACTAGGTTTTGCTTTACATTCCAGTCTTTCCCCTTTCTGCAGTTAGAATAGCATCTGTAGAGTAATCTTCCTTTTGTTTCATCACACATAGAACTTCTTCTAAAATCTATAGAAGTTGGCTTGAGCTCCTAGTGATCTCGCGCCAGCTGACCAAGTGAAAACCTGCAACGAGAACTAGTACTTGTGTATATAGCGCCAATGCTTCTAAGTTTGTTACGAACTACTGGGTTGATAAAAGTAAAGTTGGTAGCCTAGGAGTTGCAACACTCTTGCTGCAATACTGGTACTCATCAATGTTCCAAATGCTCCTTAGGTTAATTGAGGTAAATTTTAAAGTTGATCTTGAATTAAGTTTCAGTTTCAAGGCTTAAAAATCGATGTCACTTGAACACACCTATGTGCAACTAATATGAAAAATGATTCTTTTCATTTCAATGAAGGCTATCTAGCATAGGGAAGAACCTCAAAATCCATACAACCACCTAGTATGTAACAAACAAAGCTTCCTAACTAGATCTTTCACTTTCACTATTCCAATGCACCCACCATAAGTAAAATGAATTTCAATTCACTAAAATGCACCTACATGATTTTTTTCACTTTTTCTTTTCAATGAATGAGAATTCACTTTTTAGATTTCAACACTAAAGAATGTAATCTATGCTCAATGAAAATCGCAAAAATAAATTTTCAATGGAATGTAATCTAAGGAAATTTTGAAATGTAAATTTTGAGATGAAATCTAAGCAAATGCAAATACCATTTATTTTATGGTTTTCAAAAGATCTAATAATTCTTTAACCAACAACAAATCAATATTCCTTCCACACATACAAGTAGCATACAATAAATTCCATTGACCCAAAGAACTAAAGTCTCAACCAAAATTCATTTTCACTACTTTAAACAATGGGATGGACTTTTGCAAACCACAAAGAATCTAGCAAGAATACGTCAAAATTATATGCACACAGAGTAGGAAAAATACTTTAGAGATCAAAACATTCCAGATCTTCTATTAAAAACCCTAAAAAGTCTCATTTTTTTTGGACCAACGCTATTGTAATGGTCAAAATTTGTCCTGATAGGGTCTTCAACACTACTGTAAGAATCAATATCCATGCTGGAAACACTGTCTTTTGTATGAAAAAGCATTATGGGCGAGAAAATCTTAGAAAAAAACAAACAATGTTGAACAGAGACCTAGATTTGACACTCTAAACCACAGACCACTTACAATGTGGATCCACAATCAATCAAAGTTATCGTTCATTAAGAGGTTGGCCAAACTAATAAAAAATACTGAACATAAAAGGATTTTTGAAGGATCATAAGCTCTCGAGCAGAGTTGCCATTTTTTTATGCAGGCAATCCTTTTTGCAAACAAAAATGATCCCTATAGTCCTATGGGAGGATCTTGCAACAAACAGAGACAAATATATGTTAAATTTTCTAGTTTATGCCAAAAGACACAAAGGAGGATAGATGACCTACCTCACTTTGATGTTAACATATGTTGGTGTTGTCCTTGATTATTTTGTCTCCAAGCTCAATCTTCTCTTTACCATTATAGATGAATACCTATAAGGAATATAACATGGAGACAACAAGCGCAGACTTAGAAAAATCCATTCTAGTATAAACCATGTAACACATCAAGGAGTATTACACTAAATGATCAATAATTGATAGGTTTATGGAAAGCAAACACATAATGCATTATTAATAAATGTTAAAGGGATCATTACAACCACTTAAGGCTTGATGTTGGAAGCCTCCTTTCGTTGAGTTTCAAAGTCCTAGCCTTGACCTTCAAGCACTTTGTTCTCCTTACTAAAATGGGCAGCAATTGGGCATAGTTGAACACTAGGAAGGCAACCGATCATAAGGCAACCATTAGTGGATTGTAGGGATATGATTTATAGGGAAGGAGAGGGAGTTGAGGATTCATGAAAAGAGGGAGGAGTTCCACATTTCAAGGGAGATATCCATAGGAGTCAGATCTAGGGCCAAGAATGGTAGGTCCCATTCTAATCCTCATGTACTTGAAGCCGCATCGTCATTCTCACGCTTTCTAGTAAGGGAAGCTTCAACTCCATTTTTGGAAAAACTGCATGAAAAGGACAAGCACAGATTTTCCTAGTTAAAGTAGTGTTGCGAACACTAGTTATGAAAAAGGTTACTAGCATGAATTTACCTCATAAAAGTAGCATTGGTCTTGCAAAACAAGCTTTTTGACAACCTCTTAAGAATGCTTTCAAGGCAAGTTTTCCTCCTTTTCTTTAGGGATGTTATTAAAATGTTTCATACTGAATACATTATTTGTGAAAGATTTCATCACTCTGAGACACTTGTGGCATTGGAGATAGAAAGTGTGATACTTCAGGATACAAGACTCGAGAGTGTTACAAAATATTGTATAAAAACAACCGTGATGACACTTGTTTGACATTCCTCAACACTTTGTGTATGGATGTGACATATGTTTACATGGTTAGGACAACTCGTATACACAAATACTAACCTTTGGAATCATCAGAATAGGCTTGAAAACATTGAATGATAGCCAAACATTTCAAAAGACAATAGTTAACCCAACATGGAAAAGGAACCAAAGAACTGCAAGAAAGCTCATGAAATAAGCTCTACTATTTGCAACAAGAATATAAAAGACCAAATAAGGCTCTGAAATTGGGTGTAAGCCAAAATTTTGGATCGTGCTGTATCAGCTACAACACCTTCATTGTACCATTTCATTTTAATTGTGCCCTTTGTTTCATATATATCCCAAAGAGACTAAGTTTTGTTATCCTCAAATGGTTTCTTATACATCATATTCATTTTAAAATGAGTTTTCCCCTTGGTGGATTGCAACTATTGGATTCTTATCATTTTCAACTTTCATGATCCTCCTATAAAAATGTGCACTTCTCCTTGAGTTATTAATTAGTTTCACTTTAGTTACTCTAGTAGAGTTTAGTTTTGCATGCACTACTCGAACATCACTCTAATCATGCAAGCCAAATTTGGAATCATCACTAAGTAATGTGTAGTTCATGTGTATGTCACTAGTAAATCACAACTCTCGATGCATATAGACATTTTTGTCCAATTCACTTATGCATGGCTAAATTAGCTATGGATAACTCCATTACATGAATAGTTAACTAAGACTAAGGTTTTCTTTATTTTTGATTACTTATCCTTGTTCTACAATCTCAACCTAGTGCAAATAATCTCTCTAATGCAGAGTATTTTCATCTGTAATTTATTCATTATTTGATGTAGTCCAAATTTTCCTTTACTCTCTCTTCATTCTTTTTGACTCAAAATTGCAATTATTGTTTTTACTTTGCAATGAGATTCTTGTGTGTAGGTTATCCAACAATTTTACATAGAAATCAATACATAATATAATATCATGTTACTATTCTGAAAGAATTATTCCTTCAAAATACTAATCCATATTTTACATTACTAGTGATACAGTCACATTACTTTATAAACTATATGGCTAGTGGGACCTCATTAAATTACTATGTTGTTACATGTAATAGTCATGGAAAATATGGAAAAGAATTCAAAGTGTGTTTCTTATAATGGAGTAATCATTGTATATTATAAGTGGATATGGTATCATGGACAATACCAATTTCATATTCACACATAAGCATACTTCTGTCCCATTTGATACAAAACTAGCGTTACCCATTGCAAATCATCTTAACAGATTTTAGGGATTAATTTTTCTTTAATACATTAGCTCCAAATATTTCTATTATCATCAAATTTTGAAATTAAATATTCATTATTTAATTTTCCAATGTTTCATTTATGTTTGGTATATATGATATTAAACTAATTAGTAAAAACATCAAGCTGACATTGAAGGTATAACACGAGCATTAATTATACATGAAATAAACATATATGTGTGGAATTCTCCTTTCATCATCATTTTAACCTCTATTTGGAATCATTTTTATGTTACATAACAAATGTTTAATTCTCATATAAACAAAATTGATCTATGTCAACAAACTTGTTATTTTTATATTTAAAAAACATTTAAAGGTAAAATTTTAGATATTGCTGCGAAAAATTGAATAAAATAATATTTAACATTTAATCAAAAGGTTTAAAAACAATTTCACATCATATTTTGACCCCAAATGTATTAATGAATTCTTTATTTAGCGTAATTATATGTATGAGACATTTAAGGTAGCATCATTATTATTTGAAATCTTACGTCAATACTAAGTTATTTTGGTTTCTATTATGAATAATGAGTAGAAAATTCATCTCATTTTTTCACATTAGTTGATAAAAAAATATCATTATTTAAGGAAATTTTAAGAATGGAAATTTATGATAAAGTTTAGAAAACTTGTTAAATCTTAGTACTCCCTGATATGGAAATAGTGAAATTTTGACTATATTTTTGTAAAAATTCCAAATTTATAATGATTTTGTTTAGTCTTTATAAAAATTTGGTTATTTTGAAGCTAAAATAATTTATCCTATATAATGTGGGTAAATCATGCTAATTAAAAATAGAAACTGGTAAATCTTTTTCTTCGAAGAAAACATAGAAAATTAGCCCATGTGCGAATATTAGCCCCTAAATTTTTCTCTTCTCCCATACCTTCTTGATGTTATGGAACTTTTTGTTATATTAATCCAACGAGAAGTGCTTGATTATGAATCAAAGACCCGTTTTTCTCCATTAATAATTTCTAGTGGTGTCGTGGCATGGTCAAATTCAAAGGATTGCATCATGGCTACCAATACTATGTTAGCATTGCATTTTATTATTATTGTACCATTTGCACCTACATACGAAAAACCAAACTACCAATTTATTTCCTTCTTTCCCTCAAGCTTTGACTAGTTATTCCAAATATGGGTAATTTTTTCTTATGCATTATTATAGTGTTGAGGTTTCCTTTTCCACTCCACTATTGATATAAATTCCCTATACCAACACTTTTCTTATCCTAATGCCAAATATTTTCCCAACGTTAACTTTGTAATCATGAGTTCTTTGTATTTATGAGATGTTCATAAACTCCCACTCAACTTGAATCTATACCAGTTGTCACGATATGTGAAAACTTTATGTCTCTCAATGTGTATAACATAAAGGTTTGCAAAAAAAATGTAGTCATTCATGAGCGAGCATTGACCCTAGAGTAATATTTTCCATCTCATTTACTATTCATCACGGTTTCACATAGGGAAAATACAACCACTCAAAAGAAAGTAACGAAATGTCCCCAAATGAGTTCTACAATGTCTTCAAATGCTTTTGAGTCATTTACTATTTTCGTATTCCCATTGATCATAACCATGAGGAAAAGATATTAAGGGTCTCAACATAGTGCTTTAATTATATTGGGGAAGCTAACAAAAAATATCCCTCTAAATGATATAACCAATCTCCAAATATTTGTATCTATTTTAGCTTTAAATAAAGCGATATCAAAGTTAATTTGCACCTTGAAGAGTGTCCTGCCTTTGATAGCGATGTTTTTCAACGTGCAACACTTATGTCTAGGACTAACTAAATGTTTTAGGAAAGCTAGTTTATTGCCCTGTTCCTAGATTGTTCTAAAGATTCTTAAATAAACAACTTCATATGATGCCTTGCTAAATCATCTTTCTTTTTTCTATTCATGTTTGTTTAGACTTATTGGGAAAGTATAAATTTACTATAAACATCTTAGTTTTTTTTTAATAAAAATATTATTATAATAATTTTATCTAATAAATAAATCGTGGAAACTAACCTATATTAATAAATTAATAAATTAAAAAAAAAAAAAAAACCTAAAATAACCTATATACATTCAAGAATATGTGATAAATCCTCTTCTATTATAATAACAAATACTAAACCCTTGAAAACATGAAACTTAACCATATGCTCTATAGCATCTATAGAGTTCTCTAGTGGATATCAACATCGTTGTGGCTTCTGTTTCCATCACAAAGAAGCTAATGGTATTGTTCAACGATGTTCTTGGATGTCAAAATATCATCGAATTACAGCGGGTGTACGACCCATGCTAACTTTCTCTGCACATGAGCAAAGCTACCTACTTTGGTTATGGTTGAAGAATTCAAGTGTATTGTTGGTTCATAGCAAACTTAAGAAGTACCTTCATAGTAGTTGATATGCCTACACATAACGATATTGAAAATGTAGTCGGAATTTAATGTTTTCCTTAAATTTTTTAAAGTATTTTTTTTGTTTTTTGAAAATTGAAATAAAATTTTATAAAAAATCTTTCACGTAAAAAAGAGATATTGATTGGTCCATTTTATCATATTTTTGTTTGGTAAATTCTTCCCTGATCTTATTTGAGTGACTATTAAACATATTTACATTATTACAAAGATTAGAAAACCTGGACATGTTATTGCTCCCAATTCTCAAAAAAAAAAAAAACTAAATAGCTTATTTTAACCTGTATTACGTCTCTAGATTGATAAAGGCGCTAAACAAAATCTAAAACAAATTCGTTTTTAGTGAATGAAACTAACCCTTCATCCCATGTTAAGTATTTTTTTTAAATATTATTGACTTTAACATTAAAAATAGTTTTTAAAAGATTTCTCTTTACGTAGAAAGCGAAAGAGATTTATCTTTGCAGTAGTCTATAACGCGACTTTTTGAAAGATTTTTCGGCGGATTTTTCTGGTCAAAATCCGGCAGCAATTCATTGGAATCCCAAGTTTGATAGTTAGTTTCTGCACAATCAATGGCTCCCAGGGGTTTTCCAGGGCGCTGAATCCAAATATGCAGTTAAAAAACCATTTTAACTGCTAAAATCAAGATTTAACCTCATTTCTTCCGCCGGATTCCGTCACCGAAATCTCCAAAAAGTCGCATTATAGACAACTCCTTTATCTTTACCTAGAAAGCGACGATGTTCATAATTACAGTAAGAGTTAATTTCTTAATTTTACTTTTTCTTTCCATTGTCTATAAATAGTTTAGGATTTACTATAATTTTAGGTTTGACTATGCCTTTATCTATAACACATCTCACCATCAACGAAAGAGAAAGGTTCTCAATTATTTTTTCAATTATTTTCTCTATACCCCACCACGTATTTCAAAAAATTGGAATTATTTTCTTTTAAAAGGAATAATCTCATTTACCATTAGTAGATGGATTTTTTTGAAAAACATTTGCAGAAAATACACATGCAATTGAAAATTCGATTTACGCTAGGTTGACTTTCAATGTCCTCCCCATGAGATAATCTTATTTCTGTAGCAACTTAAACATTGAATTCCTCTTTTTAAAAAACTATATATATTATTTATGAATTTATATATATTATTTATGAAAATTCACAAATAATATATAACAAAATATTATATAGATTTGTGATGAATCTTTTATATGATAATGATAGTTAATGTTCACTGAGACCAAATATATAATAAAGTCTCTTTTTCCTAATTATTTCAAGCACTGCACATCTAAATAATTGCTTTCCAAATTTCCTTTAAAAACTACATTTAAACATATATATAATCAACCATGTTTTCATCCTATGAAAATTATATTATTGTTTTAGTAGGTTGTTGAGTTTTCACAGATTTTTCCATCATCACAACTTTTAATATCCTTATTCCTTTTCCAATGTCATTGCATACTTTAACTTTGTTGTGTATTTTGATCCACCATTCATTGGTTGATTGTAGTATTATAGATTCTTGATCATGTTTAAACAAATCTTTTTTAACTAAGGATTTCCAAATTATAAAAATTTCTTCCATCATCACAACTTTTAATATCCTTATTCCTTTTGCAATGTCATTCCATACTTTAACTTTGTTGTGTATTTTCACCCACCATTTATTGGTTGATTTATTGGTTGATTGTAGTATTATAGCTTTTTGATCATTAAAAAATATAGCACCATGTTTAAACAAATCTTTTTTAACTGAGGATTTGCAAATTATAAAAATTTCTTCCATCATCACAACTTTTAATATCCTTATTCCTTTTCCAATATCATTGCATACTTTAACTTTGTTGTGTATTTTCATCCACCATTTATTGGTTGATTTATTGGTTGATTGTAGTATTATAGCTCCTTGATCATTAAAAAATATAGCACCATGTTTAAACAAATCTTTTTTAACTGAGGATTTCCAAATTATAAAAATTTCTTCCACTAACATATGTTCTAATATTAACCACTTTTCTATTAAGCCTTATCCAATATATTTATGTTCCTTCACAATCCTTTATTTTTAACAAATATTTATAGTCTCATAGCTTCTGACCCACTGACCCACAACTAAAGATATTGAAATTTTCCATTTCCCATTCACCTACCTCAATTTGATTGGTTATTTTTCACTACTTAACCAAAAAGATTCCTTTTCCTTCATTATACTTCATTATATTTTCACTTCTTTCCTACTTCATTATATTATATAGCATCTTTTCGAATATGAGCTAATAATAGATAATAAATTAGAAAACCTGGCATAACAAGCATTCTTCCGCATAACAATAATATATAATAGAAAATTAAATTATTAAAAGAAAAAAATAAAGCATTCTCATCCAATTTGCAAATCAATTTTAAATGGAATCACATGTAATTTATTACTCAGTCCATGGAAAAAGAAATTTGAAGACAGTGAGAGCTATTTATCTTTCTAATAAAAATTTAAAACCATTACAAAATGTCGTGGATTTTTCCACATTTATCTCCATACCTTTTTCTTTAGGATAATGATCCAATATTTTAGTGTTTAGATGTGTAAGAAAGAATACCATGCCCCATCATCATTATTCCATTAGTTAATAGAAAATGTTTTATAAAAGAAAATAAAAAACAACATTTCATTATTTCATTTAAACAAAAAAATCCATTTATAAAACAATGAAAGAAACTAATAACAATAAACCCATTTTCCAATGCATTTTTTGATTATTCAAACTAATCTCCGTCCAGATAAATTTAAGATAGAAGTTGTTGACTTTCTTATATGCCCTAACTAGGTGAATTGTTAAGATAAATTTAAGCTCGAAGTCGTTGAGTTTCTTATATGCCTTAATCAGGTGAATTGTTAAAATCATAGTTGGTAATTTCCCAATTTAGTTGAATAAATAAATATATTCTCGGACATTCCCATTACATCAACTTATGGATTAAAAATAAACCTAAATTTTTCTTCCAATATAACAATTAATGATATAAAATTTAAATGATTAACTATTATCTTTGAAGTGATCTTCTAAATGAAAATACATAATGAATTTTTCATACATTCTCTAAAATTTGTACGATTTTTGTTTGAATGAGAGCAACGATTTAAGCCCAATTGCACTTTCACACAAAGTTTTAGATTCCTCATCATTTCTTAAAATCTCTTCCTCCCACATCTCATTAAAGGAGAAATAATAACTCTCCATCCATCAAGGTTTATATTTTTGGCTTTTATAAGAGTAAATCTAATTATTTTTATTTCTTGTTAAGCATTTTTTCCCAACTCTTTATTCACTCTTTATTTTACTAAGTTAGGCAATAATATTATGACCTTCATTCCCATATAAACCATTTCCGTTGATTTGAAACAATCACTAGAAATTCCTTTTACCCATATTAACTAATTCTAGAAAGGATTACTTTACCATTGAGCCATCATGTTTCCAAACATCCATATTGGAATGCCTCCTATGCTTTTCATAATCTCTATTTTGTATTATCATCTTCTTTTTACATCCAAATTTCTCACTTCATGAACCTCCACTCAATATCCTCTTTCTCCAATAATTATTATTTGTCATCTTCTATAACAGAAAATTCTTTTTATTCTTCATCTAAGAGTTCCTCTTTGAATTGCTTTCACATAACTTAGCAATCTCTTTCTTTTCCTCCTCTACATCCTTTTGATTTTCTTTTTCATTGTTCCTAACTAAAGTGATTGTTATGTTCTTAATTGTTTGTGTATTGTATTCATACTATTACATTTGTTAAGTTCTTAAAAAACCTATGATATTTTTGCAAATTCAATATTATCCATTTTCGAATTCCGTATCATTTAATCACGTTAAATTTGAAGGGGGAAGAGTGTATAGGCTACCTCAATTTGGAATAAAGTAGGTAAATTATTAAAATGAGCTCTATATCGAACCCAACATTTCAATTTACCATGCTAGCTTATTTTCTTTTTGCAAGTAAACAAATCTATTTAACCTTTTTGAGAGACTCCATATTTTATTATTTTGTAGTTTCTCAAAGTTGGGACTACTTCAACTAGCTCAATATCAATAGGCTTCAACTCTTCATGGATATGATTGAAATAATTTTCCAAAAGATATGGCCTATAATTTTTTAAAGATTAAGGTTAAATTTAAGTCTCCTCCTAGTATAACATTTTCTTCCTCTAAAGACTCCTAATCGAGATGTTTTTTACAATAAATTTCCTTATCAGTGTAGGGTGTCTAGAGGTTGATAGTCGTAAATAGCAATCCTAAAATATTTGACCTAAATTCAATTTCATTTTAGATATATTGGCAATACTTCAATTTCAACTAGTGATAATACCACCTAAGAAACCCTATACATCCAAAGAATAAAAACCCCGTCCCAATGAAATGGAAGAAGTGGCTTCCTTTGCCTGAATCCCTATATGCATAGTTTAGTTTAAAAGGAAAATATTTGGCCTATATGTTGCAAAAACTAATAGTAGGGCTAACTATTTTACTATGTTTTTGACGGCTTTAGCATTAAAAGCGAGAATAATCATTTAGGAATACCCTCAGGGGTATTTCTTGCTCTAAGCGCCCCACTAATAATATAGCTTCTAGTAGATATTTCCGTAAACCTTATTCTATTTCAATCTTCATAAACAAACTATCATCCAAGTTACACAACAAAGGGTTTTACTACCAACCCATCTTCTATGCCCCTATGATTTTCTTCTAGTGGCATAAATCGACTAAATAAAATCACTATCACAATTTAATAACTATATTATGTAATATGACCCAAATATATTACTTATAAATATCTTTAATACATAGATCAAAATTAGTGTCCACCTTTTTAAACATATTGTAAAGATACCTATAATTAATTTTCTTTCAACCTCTCCTCCAAATCATTGCATCTCTAAACTAAAACCATAGCCAACCTCCCATGAAGAGATACAAATTTGGATCATACACTAGAGCATTAATGGTCATGTGTAAGCAGAACCTCTAGCAATTCAAAAATGAGTTATGTAACATTCCATTGTTTCCCACTAAACATGAGTTTTTGGAAACTTAATTGTGCTTACTTTCAATTTTTAATAAAGTCCATGAATGATCTATGAAATAGAGAACTATCTTTATGAAACATAGAACTATATTTGTGGCAATTTTTTTGTTCTCATATTTCTTGTTAATGTTAAACGCAAAAGGCATTCAGGTTTCTCAAAGTTTTACCGCCCATCCCAAGTCACTGTTGTCTAATTCGTTTTCACAATGTTTGAGATTGAAATGGTGGAAGTCTTGAACTTGAATGACTCTAAAGTCGTGTACAAACTTGAAAAATGAGATGATTGGAAAAATAAAAAAGAACCATACCAATAACTACAAGGAATAGGCTTTTGAAATGTTACATTTGTTGTTTTCTTGACATAAAAGTTGTCTTTTTTATGATTTTACATTTCAAAATACAATGTTTAAGTCACCGGAAATCCAAATTAAAAGGCATCATATAAAACCCAACCCATGTTTTGAGCTCCAAAACAGTAGCAACAAGAAGACTGAGACTCAGGGGATGTGGGCTTTTTTGTGATGGGTCCCATGCAAAGTATGTGATGCTTATCCTGTTCAGCTACTTAGATATAAAGCCTGCGTTGCAATGAACGACTACTAATGGGTGTTTAGATTACATTGTCTCCATGTTGCTGAGAATATTAGTACGTTTTGTTTTTTTCACTGTGAATATTGATATGTTTTGTCTTGTTCACTATGAACGAAATTCCTTTCATCTCTTGGGATGGATATGGAAATCAGAAGCCGTGATGATTTTTTGAATTTTTAGGTGCGTGCACGTGGTCCGCAATCTTAGAAGATAGATATGAATATCCTCCCCAGAGAAAGCGTGGATATTTCTTAATTGTATCGGCGCTTAGTCTGCTTCAATAGATTTCAGAGTATTGACTTTTTAGGCAGAAAGTGAATCTGTCCAAAAGATCGATAAGATGTTTTCGGCATCTCAAGCACGCCGGATATAATTTTATTATTATTATATCAAAGATACCCCATTTCGCCACCATCCATGGACAAGGTTCAAGTAATTTCAATATCAGCAGCTTTCCTATGATGGCTTTCTTTATTTAACAACTTTCCTCAGCGAATATATATACATATATATATATATTACTGAAGGCTATTCCCGTGACATGGTTCCTGATCCCGAAGTGATCTGCCGCAGCATATCACTTCGTAATGGACAATCCAGACAATTTGAACATGTAACTTTTATATTCGCATTTATTTATAAACGCCCATAAACATTAATCCATAATATATGTTATCATTTAAAAAAATACATAAAACTGTAAATAAAAATATGGAATACAAAGTCTTTTTAACGGTTAAGAATCTTAAATTAAAAAAAAAATTATGTCCCCCAAAATAGAGAAATACATTATCTTATTAAAAATATATAACAACGTTAGATAAAAAGATGGTATACAAACTCATTTTACCTGTAATAGTTTATATTTTAATGATGAATTATAATCTTCCATTATTTTTTATATATATATATATATATCTATATATCTATTATATATATATATATATATATAATGGCACAGGGTTAGAATGTAAAATAACAAATATACAATTATAACTATGGCAACTATGGAAATAATTGTTTTCTTGTATGTAAATATAAGAGAGTGAGGGAGAAACAATTTATCTAAGGTGGAGGGAAGCAATGTTTTTCCTTATTTAATTAAACTTATTTAAAATATTTTCAATTCCGGTATTTAACTAAATTTATTTCATTATGGTAAATTTATTTCATTATAGTTTTAAATTTAGAAAGTTTGAACTTTAGATTAATTTTACCTCATACATTTGCATGAAAATTGATTGTTATGAGGAGGCACCAATAATTTGATTGGTGAAATGATTTTTATGGGAAATAGTTTTATATGTAGTTTTAATTATGTAACTAAATTTTATTAGGTGTTTAAATAAAGATTACACTTTGATACGGTGAAATCTAGAGCTTCTTGTGTTTTTCTAAATATATTTTAATTTCTCTTATATTTAATTAAATTTATTTCATTATGGTTTTAGATTTAAAAAGTTTGAACTTTAGATTAATTTTACCTCATACATTTGCATGAAAATTGATTGTTATGAGGAGGCACCAATAATTTGATTGGTGAAATGATTTTTATGGCAAATAGTGTTATATGTAGTTTTAATTATGTAACTAAATTCTATTAGGTGCTTAAATAAAGATTACACTTTGATACGGTCAAATCTAGAGCTTCTTGTGTTTTTTCTAAATATATCTTAATTTCTCCTCTATTTTATTATATAGAAGATCAAGGGTAAACCATGGGTTGGTTATTAAGATAGTGATTTGATTTTTTTCTTAGAGTTTATTTCTTAAAATTACTTGGATGCATATGTTGCTTTCAAAACTCATTTCTATAGGTTCATTGTTCATATTATCAATAGTGTGCATTTATCGATTGATGTACTCTACAATGCTATTTATTTTGATTGTGATTTCAATTTTAAGCTAATTTGAATTGAGTTTAAATTCTACAATACAAAATGCAGAGCTTATATTCTCCATGGTAATTCATCAAGTCTTTCAATGATATGGTGCCTACTCTGTTCTCTACCAATTCCAATGTTAATCATTGTACAAGTCCCATGCAACCATAAAACCCCTCATTAATCCAAAGATATTGAGCTATTAATTTTTTATTATTATATTGTTATGTAGGCTAGAACCATTCATTCCCTTGTTTTCCTCATTATTGGTGTTTGTATATAATATAATATAATATATATATATTATATAATAATATATATATATATATATAATATTACAAGAGACGTATCTTAGGATCATATATCTTGTATATATTATTGTAAAATGAGGTTCCAACATTGAGTTTGATTGCATTCATTCACTTATTATCACTTTTAATGTGTATGGTTCATCATAGTTGGTCTAAGAACTATGACCTTAGGGTTGTTTACCATTCTCTAAATACTTCATGGAATTTTAGCTATAACTTTTCTTGTAGGAATCTTCAAATAGTGAAATTTTGATAAGATTGAGGAGAAATATCAAAATATTTATTGCAAGTATTTTAAGATTTTATTCATTGTACATCATAAATATACCATGTCAAAGTTAGTGCTTGTAGCTATTCTTGAATTTAGTTACAAATAAGTCTTATAATTTTCGCTCAATATTTATTTTTGGGAATATTATTATAGTGAAATTCATGATTGAGGAAAAACATCTAAGCATTAGTGATCAAAATTGCATGTCTTGATTATCTATACCTTTGGAGATATACCTTGTGGATGTTATGGATTGTGATTATTCATAAATTTAGTTTTCAATTACTCATCTTGGAATGTTTTGTGCCCAACAACCTTACCCTCGTAATTAGAAAAGAATGAACAATCGTGGGGTGGGGTGGAGGTGGGGGATCGGCAAGTGGGGAGGGGGGATGTTACACATTTTTTTATCACATTCATGTAAATTAATGTCGTACCCTTATCCTTTGTCATTTGAAGCATTGCTGCTATTTATCCCTAAAGAAGATGGAAGAAAATCCTTGCCCTAAAATATGAAAATATTGTTCAAATCCATTTAAAAACCCCATTTCAAGAGGATGTCACAAAGTGCACATTGAAAAAATGTGACATAGTTGATTGTTTCATGTTGCATAACGATCAAGTGCAACATTATTACAAGTTACTAACTTACAAGGCACAACAAGATTCTTACATAGGAAACAATAAAAGGAACTAGAAGCTTCTAGAAGATAAGACTTGTGGATGCAATATATCCTCACTAGTTTAGATTTGACTTCCATATTTGATTTGGCTAGATGTTAAACTACACTTCTTATCCTCCTCTAAGATTATAAGTAAAACTATCTTTCATTAAGTGAGTGATACAGATTGGTTTCTGAAAGGCTTTGGCTCTAATATTTTCATCAAAAGTCTGCCAAAGTATCCAACATATGACCCTAAATCTTTTGAAAGTAATGTGTTGAGATCAAGAATAGTTGGAAGAAGACTATATGACCTCAAGGCATTAGGTTGTAATCACTTCCTTGTGATAATACAATTGTATAGTGTTTTCCCACAATCAATGTGATTGTTTGATGATTTTTTATATATATCTCCTTGATCATATATATAAGTCTTTTCAGATAATATTTGAGTTAAATATTATTTTATTCTTGCTTTTTTTGTTGTATACAGGTGTATTCATCGTGAGCACTGAATACAAGGCTGGAAGCTACAACATATCAAGAAACTAGTGAGGACAAAGTTTAATAAACATGTATGAATCATTCATCTCTCTCATTTCATTAGAGTTTTCATCTATGATTTGATTGAAATAGACTTAAGGAAAGCCATATATTATTGTTTTCTTTTCTTCTAGATTTGGGTAGTAGGTCTAAGAAGATCAGTCTTATATGCAAGAACAATTTACCTGATATGCAAGAACAATTTACCTGATATAAAAATTGGTGACTCCATTGGGGATCGATCTTTAGGATCTGTTATCCAATATTTATTTTTACTACTAAAGTCTCCCATTCTGTTTAGTTTTAAACTTGCTACGTCACCCATGATCCAGATCTGACACTTAAACCTCATATCTACTTAGATCTTGGAAGACTGGTTGGGTCTTTCTTGAATTTTTGACCCTCTTAAATCTTCCTTTTGGAACGAGTGGGACATTGTCACACCTTGATAGTTTGAAATTTGTGACATAACCTACTTGTCACACTATGATTCACTCCAACTTGTGACACTTCCTAGAAAAAATAAAATCTTAGGGTTTTTCCAACTTGATCTTAAAGCTATGTCTTATATGGTTTTCTGAGTCTAATTGTTGCTTCTTGATAGTTGTGGTTTGTAGAGTAGGTCTCATTTTCTGTGCCATTTTGCATTTTTTTGGGTTTTGTTTGAAATTTCCATTATTTTCTACTTTACCGTAGTTCTTATTCATTTTATTTCGAAAGGCTTGTAATATCTTAGGCTTGGTTATTTTATTTAAATCTTATAATGTCTTTGTTTTCTACATTTGATCAATTATTTAAAAGATTGTTGTTTGAATTGTTTTGTGAAAAAAGAGGAATTTTCTTCCCTTTCCTTAAATAATTCAATTTTCAAAGAAGAAAAAACGAAATTCCTTGAATTTGCTTTTTGTTTCTTAAACCAAATTTTTTGCATTAATTGTGTGTTTTAATTCCTTCTGTAGAAAATAGAAATATTTAAAATTCTTGCATTTCTAGGAGGGCATACTTATGTTTTTTAAATGAAGTAGTTTTAAGTAGTGAATTAACATGGAAAACATCTTAGTATTAAACGAATTTCATTAGATTTAGGAAATTTTAAATTTGGGAATATTAGAGTATTTTCCCCTTCTCATAATATAACATTCATCAAAACGGAAGCTTGTGTTTCATTTCGTTGCATTAATATTTAGAGTCATTTCCAAACACCATCTCAGCCACTCTATATTCCTACTTCTGTAAACAACAAACATTAAAATTAATGCATAATGAAATTAGTTTGAGATTTTTGTATTTCTCTCATACCACGCCTACATTTACTTAGGATTATAGCCTTCGAATAGGTGATGATTTTAAAATCTCCAGAGCTACAAAACCAACTTAGAGTCCTGAGCTACATAATGAAAATCCATTTACAAAATCATGTTTCCTGGGAAATGCTTCTCACACAAGGATCATGCTTCATTGGTCTTGGTGGCATTGATCTAGACTTACTACAAATGATGTTATATAACATTGGGGCATTACTTTAGAGGAATACACCTTAATTTGAGGAATCTCTTAGCTAGTTTTTGTGCTAGATACCTTACCCTTACATGTATATATCTGAATGTTGATTCTCCCCCTAGGATGGGTTGTTATATGTGGCAACATTAGTGTCTATAATATTAGGGCTAATACACAAGGTGATGTTGAGGGAGAAAATACTTGTTGTAATTGGAACAAATGTTGGTCAAACTCACTTGAACCTTTTTCGAGGGTAACCCATGGTTGTGAGGGTCTTTGCACCAAGTTTTAAAGGAATATTAAGTATGTATCCAACATAATTATTCCACATGCTCTCTCATCTCCCATTACATCTAATTATATTCTTACTTCCTTAGATTTTCTAGCATGTGTTATTTATTTTCTTGTTCGGTAAACCATATGCATGTTTTAATTGGCTATATAAATTCAATGTGGTAGACCATAAACCGTGTCAATCATGTAGGGGATACATTTTACCCTTGAACTATTTAAAGTTGCACATCTTGAAATTATGAAACTTGAAACATTATAACCCGAAGTTGTTAGACCTAGAATTATTGAAACTAAGAAAATGAAACTAGAGATTAATGAACCTAAAACTTTGGAACCATGGATTATTGAACCTGAAACTTTGGAACTATAAATTTTTTAAGCTACAAATTTAGAAATTCAAATTCCTCATTCACTAGGCTTAGTTTTTACTCTTTTACCAATTAGCCCTCAATAATTTGTCCCTTCAAGAGAGGAAGTTGTAAATTACCTTCCACCTGGTATACTACACATAGAGGTTGTTTCTCAACAGTAACTTTCTCTAATTATTCCTTTCATAACTAATATAAGAGACCTCAATATCATGTTTCTATCTCTCTTAATTGTCAACTTCCACCTTTAGATGTTGAATAACATGCTACGTCTAGGACAAGACCACTTTAAGGCATTCCTTTATCTACTCTTACTAGTACTCCAACCATGCATCAGTCGACACCCATAGATTCTACAGATGGAAGTACTTTAATGGAAACTTCACCTTATATTTTTAGTGGATCTTCTAAACCTAGTGTATCCTCGATGTTTTCCATATATATTTTTACCTATTACTTACCTTGATCCTAGTGGACCTAGTAAATATTATATTCAAGGTGGACCTTCTATACATGTTGGGTGTCAATCACTCAATTAAATATTTTCTAGAGATGATACTAGTACTTCATTTTTTCATCGTCCTCCTTCGTTTACTGGAATTCTATTTAGTTCGTCTATTCCAATTATGGTACCATTGATGGTGCAAGATGTTCCACCAATAGTTTGGGGTCTCCTTGGAGTGAATTACCAATTAGAACTCAGACCGTTTTGGATAGGAGCCCCATATAGTTTGTGGGTCTACATACAACAATGTGTGTGTGTTTCTCATGGGTTTCAAATTAAAAGAAATGAATGCGAGACCAAGTGTAAAATTCCAAAAGAATGAGGATGAAATTAGCCATCGATTGATAGGTTGTAGAACATAGTATAAGAAAGTAGTAGCAGAATAATGAGGAAGTCTATGCCTTAAGAGAAAGTTAGGTATTTGAGACTAACCAAGACATACATAAATAGGAAAGCATTAGAAACGAATTGAAAAATAGGTCACAAATTAATTACTAGTATTGCATGGAATGAAAAGCAATTATTCAAAGAAAACATACTAGTTGTCTGCAACAAATTAGTCCATTAACATGTAACCAATATGTAAGAACATATGCATAAAAAAAAAGAAAATACATGTATAGCCATTACAAGTGCCATTAACATGCATGTGAATCAATGCAATAATTAGGAAGTTTCTCATTAAAAGAGGATAAATCCAAGAACATGCACTACAAACCTCTCAAAATCTAGTAGTGGAATAAGAGAACTTCATATCATCTCTACAACATAAAGCCTAGCCTCACAATCACTCATCCTATCAACTACCAAGAGCATAAGTGCTCAAAGCCTAGAATGCTACAACCATGCTACAACATTCAAATTCCAAAATCCACCCTTTATGAACGAGGCTAGAGGGGTTTTTATAAAAGTAAATGTGTTACATATCCATTTGGGCACATCAATCCCATCATCCAGATCAATGCTTTAGGGCTCATAAAACCCTAATGTCAGTTGCTACATGCCCTAAACAAGTGATCCCTTTGAATGCCTCCTTCCAAACAGTTTCATGACTTGAAGACATCTAGAGATGGCCTCTAGAGGGACAAGCATAGGTAGGCCCATGTAAAGGTGCACTGCAGAGTAGTTAAGACCATTCTAGGGTGCTCTATAGAGAACTTAGGCTTCCTTTCACCTGTGTTGGGCAAGTTTGAGCAAAATTCACATAGGGTTTGGGGAATATTCTTATCTTTTGGAGTCATCTAGAAGGTTCCCTCACTTATCAACTCCTATGAGCTCTAAAATGGGTAAGTAATGAGTTAAGATGAATCCTATCCTCTCATCCCTTCCTCCATGGAACTAATTCTAATTATGGATGGCCATTCAATACCACCATTTATGAAAAATCCTCCTTCATCTCCCTATAAATTGACCACTCATCTAAGTGATCAGGGGCTAGATTATCTTAAATTTTAAGGAGATAAGGTTTCTATGAGAATTGGCTTTGAAGCAAGTATTGTAATGCTACAATCTTGTCATGCTTTTGATGTGACATGGATGGGATCCAAGTTGGAGGAATGAATTTGAATCAGACACAATGGTTGTAATTCCTTCTTCTATTCAATAAAGTATTTGAACCTTTTTCCCATATGTTTGTATTGTCTTATAATGCTTATATGTGTGAAATGTATCTGATTCCATTCATTATATTCAATAGATCGTTTGATTTGATTGATTCTTTGTTTTTTGTTTGTGTTTACAGGTACTTCTCAAGCGTATTAAGTACGAGAAGGAGTGAAAAGATTTATACGAGGGAGATGAGAGGAAAGTCAAACTACAAGTAGGTCTTTTCATCTTCCAATATTATCTATTGCTTATAGGAAAAGACTAAAATAATTTAAACTGTTGTTCTAGATATGGCTACTTATCTAGGGAATTAGTATTTATCCGTAGATACGAAATTCTCCAAAACAAAATGGATGAGTGTTCACCTCTCCCATGACCATCCAAATTCGCTCATGGCCCATTAAACTCATCAAAAATTTCACATTATAGCTAAATTTTACATGACTTATTATTTCTTATTTACAAAATAATACAATATAATAAAATGGGGTGAAATATATTTTGAGGCTCCACATTTAAATCTTTATGAATGGAAATGTTCCTAATAGCTATGGATTCCAAATGATACTTGGTCGACCTTGTTGAGAATTTATAGCATTGTTGAGTTTGTTTCTATAGTATGCTAACTTGAGCCTTGTACATAATGGATTCGCTTATCATTCATGCATAAAAATTAGAAGATTTCATTAATGTCCTAAAAAAAAATCTTCTTAATAGTACGTAAACTCATATTCAAATTCTCCCTAATGTTTTTCTCATAAATGGGTAAAGTCTAGTCAGTTAAATTATAAAATGTAAAATAAGGAATGAGGTTGATCATTGCAATAAGTTAAGGCACAATTTCCGGTAAGTGCTTCACCACCCTTCACAAATTTCAAATGAGAATTAGGCTTTTATAAACAATAATATCTCTAATAAAACAATTAAAACCAAAAGGGTCCAATGCCATAATGTGTGAATCCATTTACTCTAACAATCCTCAAGTGACTTCATTCTTGCGAGCATGCAACCAACCATTAGCGCTCTTTACATAATGTTCCAACATTAAAAAATATGAAGTGCTCCATGATACCAAACTATAAAGAAAACAATAGAATGTGTTTCTCCCTATTTCATGAATGAGGTTATTGTTTCTTATTGTTTTTTAGGTCACAAATAATTTCCTTTTCATTTGAATCTACAACTAAAAGTTTATTGTAGTTGAGGTATAGAAGTCTTGTCGTTGTGACAAACACCGTCCAAAATTTGGACTACAATTGAATTTTGAATTTTTAAGACTACTCTGGATCGTGCGACCATTTTTCCCATACTCACTTTATTGTAAGTTGAGAAGTGTTAAAGTCACCTACTCACACATGCTTAGTCCACAACAAGTTCATGAGTGCACTATTTTATACAAGCTCTAACATGCATAACAAAGGTCCATCAAGGCAATTCATATGCAATGGCCAGCCTATGTTGATAGTCAGTGTGCACACTCATCGATAATATCTCCCCTTTGGTCATGAATGTTCTTCTATTTCGGCGGTTTTTTCCAATTGTCGATTTTGTGCACTTTCACTTTCACAAGTGTTTCTTTCATGTTCATTACTGTCTCTTTTACTTTTTTTTCACTTTAATAAGTGTCTTTTTCAATCTATTTTTATTTTGGCATGTGTAGCTTTCAATTTTATTCACATTTCGCAAGCATTTTTTTCACTTTCCTCTTACTGTCTCAAGTGTCATATTTTAACATGGAAAGCATCGCACATCAAAAAAATCTAGTTTTGGTTTTCTTAGGGGGATAATATGTGTGCTAATTATTCATGCTTATCATCTATACATGTATCACACTCATTCCCAAAGTTTTAAGCGTTGTTGCACACATGTTATCCTTGTTGTCGCAAAGTGTGCCTTTAGTTTCGCACTTAGGTAATGTTGTCGCATTGTCATCGCATTGAAGGTATTATTTTGTTCATGTGTTCTGAGTGATTACCATTGTGTCTACTATTGTTCTAAGTGTGAGATCATAATTAGGTTTTGTCCTTATTCACTTTGGCCTTGCTGACCCACACTTATCCCAATCTAGAAAAGTTCCTTCCTGAGCAACTTGACCTCACTCAACCTTCCTAAAAAGTGCACTACGCAGTCTCAACCCTCTTCCTAAAACTTGCCCCTAGGCACTTCGTAATGGACAAATCATAGCTTCCAAAACTACGCACTATGTAGTCTCAGTGCTTAGCCTAGACCCTTGAGCTCCAGAATTACACGACCCCTGCATAAATTGATCCTCTTCTCCGTGTTGTGCAGTCTCAAGAAGCAAGCATCAATATTGACATCTTGAATTGTGCAACTACACAAACCCTAATCCTATGTCCTTCCATAACTATGCAATGGTAAACCTCAAGCCTCAAGCCTCAAGCCTAACTGCTTGAGCCCATTTAATACGCAATTATTTTTCCCTGACCTACCTCAACTATGCATTGCACAATGTCACAACTCAATCTTCACCTTTGATCTCTTCAGCTACGCAATTGTTCAATCCTTGAGTGATTTTCCCAACCTACCACTTGATTCTAGCTTAGAGAATGATTTTCATGAAGCATGTTAGGCTAGGGGTTTATGAAACAGATGTTTTCTTGTCATGAGTGGATTTCAGTGTAGGTATTATATCATGTTATGATAGGATGATGCTAAAGGAGATAAAGAAGGAGACCCTGCTGGAAGGCACCTTTGTAGCTACAAAGACAAGTTTATCAATCAATGAAGACAAAGGGACATGAGAGTGTGATAGTAGCTAGAGATCAATATCACTTTTAAGACTTCGTACCTTCAATCCTTATCGAGGAGGAAGAAGAAGAACATGTTCCATCTTCAAGAAGATGAAAAGGTAGAAGTAGTTAGAGTGACTTGACATTTCCATACCATCATGCAATCTATCTCATCAATGTCGTGTCAAGTATTATAGAGGTGTCATGTCAAGATCTATTTGAGTTATCATTTGTCACATAATTTGTGGATTGTGTAATTTCAATATCTGAGAAGTGTAATGTAAAGTGGAAGTCCAAGAGTCATCTATAGAATGTGAAAAGTGATGAAGGAGTCAAAAGGTCATATGGAAGTCAAAAATTCATGAGGGTAGTTCAAGTGTCACAAGGGAGGTGAATGGTCACCACATTTGTTATATATACGCACTCATAGATCATGGAAAGTAATTTTCACCTTGGATCCTCCTAGTAGACATTAGAGAGGAAAATACTTCTTTTGGATGAGCAAGTGGTTACTCTAATGCTCCACTAATGGATTTGGTGGTGTTCAATGTATTCATGTATCTTCAAACTTTTAATTAATTTCAAATCTCATTGAGCCAACACACTTTCATTTGTATGTCATAAATATTTCAAGACTATTCTTTCAATGTTTGCAATATATTTTTTGTTCATATGTACTAAGGAAATTGGACTATTTTAGTGACTTTCATACCTATATTGTTGAATTTTTGTTGTATGTGTTTTAACAATCATTGCTTCTATGTCAACTACTTCACTAGTTTCACAATGATTCATTCATATGTATATGCTCATTTGTCTTTACTATATTAGTACTATTACTTTTCTTATAAAGACTCACATTTTATCTTTGTTTCAGTAGAAGAACCTTGATACATTTCGCAACTGAGCATTCCACAAGGAATACTCACTTGTTCATCCAAAAGTACATGTGCATTACTCTCTCCTACTGACCATTGTAGCTAGCGAAAATCTCTAAGAACGTTCCATAGTCTGGCCTTATCTATGGAATGGCTCCCACACCAAACATTGTGAATTTTGATTATGAATTTTCATCCAGGAGGTCCCCTTGGTTGACATATTTCCAGCACTGTCAACAAATGGCGCTAGGAGGGCCAGATGACAAGTTGTGCCCCTCGAGACTATTTTGAATATATGATCTTAAATGGCTCTTTCACAAATCATAATCCGTAATTATTTTCTAACATATCCCCTGGTAAGCTTTTCATCTATGCAGAATAGTTTCATGACTTGTCAAACTTGAATTTTGATTGAAAGGGTTGTACATTCATAGCCAAACATATATTCAATTTTCTTGGTTTTTGTAAATCTAATGAAACTGATGATGAATTTGTTGTTTGTATACTATTCACCCTCACTCTTGAAGGTCGAGCGAAGAAGTAGTTTCATACTTTTCAAATCACTTCCATTCATTCATTAAATCAATTTCTCAAGGATCCTCACCAAGCATTCGACAGGTATGTTTTTCAAGATGTGTGTAATAGGATTGATCTGCTCATAATGAAATCTGGTGAATCTATAGAGGATTTTCTTAATCGATTTTTTCACCTTTTCTATGAATTTCCCAAGAGAGTGATTCATTCATATTTTATCAGTGAAAATATTCAGAGTTTCATTTAACTTTCCTTCAAATATTTATAATCCACCCCCCAGATGATTCCAGTCTCCCAACTTATGTTGATCATGAGACACACCAAATTTGTGAGGAAAAACCTACAATTATGTTTTCTCCTTTTCATCCTCAGTTTTTAGTACGAAATTCAGTTCCCTCTCATGATGATGTTAGAGTAAAATCAAATTGTTCATCCATTCATTCAACCTCCACCCAATTCCCGTGGGTCAAATCCTATTGACGAGAACTTGGAAAAGTTTAGAAATTACATGGAGCAAAATCTACCATCTTTATCTCATGATTCCTTGTTTCATGATACACTCAATCAATCTAATTTATCTTTGAATTATGTTCAACCTATTGTTTTAAGCAACAGTAATAAACAAGGTAGCTACATTTCACAGGTAGAGAAGCAAAGTGTTGAAGATATGCTGCATCTTTCTTCCCTCTTTCGAGATGACAATCTCACATTCTCAGTTGGTCGCACATCTCATGATCTTGATACCCTATCAAATAACTTCAAATCCTCTATTCAAGTTGAGACTTTAGACAACCATCACCATGAAATCCATGTCTCTATTAACACATGTGATGATGGATATCTAATTACATCTAATGATATATTTTCTTCTTTTAAAAGGTTAGATTTTCAAAGCATCAATTTGGAACCTATTTCTCATAGCTTGCAATATTCATTTATGTGATGGGATTCTCCTTCATTTCAGAATGATTTTGAAATTGATTCAAGACATGCAACTTCTAAAGAAACAAGATGTAAGGCTTTTGAATATTTGGTATACCCTATTGAAGGAAAGAAAAATATTTCTGAATTTTTCATTGGTATGTTGTCTTCGATGATTATGATGATGCAGATAATATTATGAGACATAACATCCATGTTGATCCATTGCTTTTACAAGCTCATTGTGATTTTACAACTAGTGTTTCTCTGCTTAAGTCTTTTCATCTTTCCTCACCTTTAGTAGACTACTCATTATACCCAGAGATGTACAATAATTTTTTGATACCAATAGCCTCTCTAAATCCTTTAGATATTTATTTGGTTGATGATGGTCACAATCGAGTATAAGATGGTGTGGTCCTATGATGAGAGGATGAAAATCTTGAATCTATTGCTCATGATCTCTTCAATTGAAAATATTTCATATTTCAGGAGGAGTATGTTACAATTCTAAATGATCAAGGGAGTTTTCTAACTAATGCATCTCAATTTTCCATCCATCAAGAATCTGACATGTCTAATCTTGAGTATGATCAAACAAGTGGAATTTGCATTGACATATTTGATGATAGTGGTGGACACCTTTCTATTGATTTTTATAAACCACCCAAATTCAATAATCCACCATCAGAATGATCAGAGAGCAATCAGGAAGTCATGACACTTCAACCCCCACTAATGGTTATGTTAGGTTCTCACAATCCTATTAACAGCTCTGAACTGAATTCGATCCATATTTCCACACGTATTTCTTGCTATAACATTTATCCATTGGTTTTGAGTTCATTCTTGAAAGACTCGATATTTTCAGGTTGATTTTCATGATCCTCAATATAACATTTTTTATTAGATGAAAGATTCTTGTTTGGTTTATCTTTCTTCATCATGAGAATCCCTTGCATCACACTCAGGGTTGGAAAGCACATCTCTAATAGATCCCTACAATTTCAAATTATGTCACTTTGTTTATAAGGATAAAGATCATTCTGGGTTGAATTATTTCTCTCTGTCAAATACATCCGAGATTGGTCACCTTCCTATCTCTTTTCCCATGTTATGGATATTATTATTTCTTTCGCTAAGCTTTTTGATATGAATGCTTGATATGACTGGACATTTGCTTTTGATATTTCACTAGTATTCATGTCAAAAAAGGGGTCTTGATTCACCGAATGACTCAAGCATTTACCATCACTCAAGAATGGAGATTGTGCAAAAGAGATGATAAGATCTATGGCATGCACAAAAATGATAGGAAAGTGGTCGATGGAGAATTGAGGATCTTATAGTCACCAATTTGGTCATAATCATTTTACATGTATCAATTTCTTTGAATACAATGATATTATTGGCTCATCCTTTCATGGTTCAGATGCTTGTTTGATAGTTGAGGCACTGTAGCATGAATTGATGGTTATGTCAAGTTTTCGCCATCTTGACAAAGTTTCTAGCAAGATTAGATTGAAGTCCCCTTAGAAGATTCTCTTTGTGTTTCAAATGCACTAACTTAAAATTCATTTCCTTGTCAAAGTTTTCAAATTGATTGTTCTAAATATCAGGATCCAATCTATGAATGGCTAAAGCAATCTTAAATCACAGGATCTATCACAAATAATAGGTTTCAATATTTCTTGGTGTTTGCAAAAACTGAAAAACATGAATGAATGTACTTTTTCGAGAAACCTTCAAGGTTTGTATGATCGTCATTTCAAGAAATAAGGTAAAGCTTAAAACTAGTTAAAATTAGTATGTTTGGCACATCTTTTTATTGACAAGAAAGACATTCATTTCATTGTTCAAATTTCTCAAGTTGTTATCTTTACTCTTGCACAATGCTTTATATTACTTTTCATTTCTTGTATCTTTGTGATTGCAGGTCGGGAATGGTTATGGTGGCTACATTGGAAATTCCATACACTTAGCCCTGACCTTCTAGCTCATTAAGATAGGAGTAGGTTTAGGTGCATCTTAGATTTCTAGTTACATTGCATGATACTACAATAGTCCTTGAATTTGGTTTGTTTACTTTGTTTTTGTTCCATGGCCCTTTCCAAGTTAATATTTATTTTTGATCTATTTTTTATTCTTTTCTTGTTATAACTTATGCCTCGTCTTGTCTTTCTTTTTTAATAAAACTTCAAATGAAAGTTTTTGTTATGAAACCAGCTCAGAAAAAGATAGAAAAGATAGATCAACGTCTTAGAATTTAGGATTTGAGACCTCTGTGGTACAATATTTTTGATTCATTCATCGGAGATTCCACAGTAAGAAGATTGTTCTGCCAACATTTCAAATCCCAACTGGGATCCATCATCAGGGCAACTTGAAGCTTGATAGAAGAAGAGCAGCTAATTAGGGTATAAATAGAGAGGATGAAAGCAAAGAGGAGGGTCGGCTCTCAATTTTTGAGAAGTCGGCTGCCTCTTTATTTAAAGGAATAATTTAATTAATTTTTAATTTTTAATTTAAATTTTTTTTT